>JAAGNO010002619.1:56268-120091 GCA_033439905.1 Ceryle rudis | reverse complement strand
GCTGCCGCGGTGGGAAGTCACCTCTGGTCTGGCGCCCTCGCCGCCGCTGGGCGGGCGGGTAGGCGCGGCAGGCGGCATGGAAGCGGTGCCCCGGGAAGAGAAGCCCAACCCGCTGGAGGATGCCAACCTCTGCTCCCGGCTCTTCTTCTGGTGAGCGCCGGACGTGGGCCGGGGGGGAGGGCAGCGCCCTCGAGGCCGGGGCCCCGAGGCGCCCGGCGGCGGGGAAGGCACCGCCGTGCTCAGGCTTAGCCGCTCGCCCGTCACCTCGCCTGGCTGCTGGGCTGCGGGGCCCTTCCGGCGGCGGAGGGATGCTGAGCCGCGGCTCAGCGCCGTCCGGCTCGCACTTTAGTGAGGCTCCCGAGAGGGTCCGGGTGCCCCGGCGGTGGGCGGGGGTGGTGGTGGTGGGGGCAATGGGAGGCGGCTGCCCGCGCTCCTCCATCGGCTGCCGGCAGTGACTCTGCAGCCGCAGCTCGGCCTCGACCTGCCCCCGTCCCCGCGGGCCTGCCGTGTCCGCGCTGCCGGCCGGGGCAGCCCCTCGCACGCAGGTGGCTGCGTGGAGCGAGGTGGGGCGGGGCGAGCTTTCCCGAGGTGACCCCGACCGCCCGTGCCGGGCAGTAATCCCCGGCCCGCAGTCTGGGGACAGCCGGGCGGGTGGCACCGAACGCGGCCCCGTCGCTCGCTTCGAGTGCATGTTTGATTCCCTCCATAGCTGCGGGGAGGGCGGCAGCGTACTCTTGACTCCTCGCTCGGGTCCCCGGGGCCGGGTGCGGGGCTGCTCCCCGGCACGGGGCTGCTTTCCCGGTTGCATAACGGATCGCGGCCAGGTATCGCTCATCTCGGCAGGGTTTACTCATCTCGCTTTCGGCGTGGGGCTTTCCCCCTCCGTGAGTGAGGTGGTTTCTGAGCCGCGTGGCTGCGTGGGAGTTTCCCGGAGTAAGGGGTGACTGGGGCAGCTGCCTGGCTGCTCATCCGCGCTTCAGCTGAAGCCGGCTGCCTTGGCTCTAGGGTGGTTTAGGGTGTCCCAGGGCAAAGGCACGGGGTGTTACGGTGTTGCCACAAACTTTTATGGGACTAGATGACTGCTAGTCCGAAGTTAGAGCTTGTTCTCTTATTAGTGGGGACATTGCCGTGAGTATATATAATTCCTTAAAGCAGTGAGGAATTACAACTGAACAGTTTAGTTGTTTTGGAATATAATAGGAGAAGATGTGCAAAGGAAAATGGGAGAGCACTGAGCTTATCTGTCTTAACAGTTCCCCTTTGGAAGAGGGCACTTAAGGAAGTAGAGCTTACTCTGCTTCACCTACTACAGCCTGAGCCAGAGTGCACGTGCTGTGTTATATGGTGGAGGAGGAAGGAAGGGAGGGTATGGCATGGGAGGTTCTGTTTTTGGAAGCCTCTGAAGCACAAGTGAAAAACTGTAATTCTATAAGCAACTCTGAGCAAGTGCAGCAATCCTTTTTAGAATGTAGGGGGATTTTAAAAGCCCTGACAAATTTTAACTAAAAAAATGTTCATTTACTGTCCTCGGAGGTACTCTGTGCAAAAAGAAAGACAGAGGAAAAGAAGAGGTTTTATGCTTGTACATAGCTCCCGGTGTTCAGCACTTTGACTTGTAATTTCTTCTTTGACACTAGGTGTGCCGCTGTTGGAAACAGCTTTGCTAGCAAATCCAGACAGAATGGGATGAACCTCGTTGGCCACGTAGCATTCCAGAGCTGCTTCTGCTCTGTTCTCTTGCCCTTGCTGGGATCTTGTGGTGGTACTGGTAGTTCTGCCAAAACCACGCCAGCTAGACATGAAAAAGGAAGTGTGCAGTGCTTGTATATTGTTTTGTGACTGCTCCTATCACCCTTTTTTAAGGCCTTTTCTATCAATCTCCAGGTATTGCAGTGAAGTGTTCAACAAAAACAATGGAAGTACCTTGAATTTTCCACTTTTTTCCAGGAAGAACCTGAAAGGTTTCTTTTTCCCCAGACATGTTTGAACATTCTCATTGAGCAAGGGAAAAGTAGGTGGAAGCCTGTGCTTGTGGGATGACA
Source organism: Ceryle rudis (assembly GCA_033439905.1). Taxonomy (NCBI): domain Eukaryota; kingdom Metazoa; phylum Chordata; class Aves; order Coraciiformes; family Cerylidae; genus Ceryle; species Ceryle rudis. The sequence continues at coordinate 118,049 of JAAGNO010002619.1, read as the reverse complement.
GCCCTGCTGAACATCCAGAGATGGACTGGGACATGCAGTCAGCTAGTAGTGCACAACTGTAGAGCTTGAGCTTTGAAAAATGGTTTAGTCGGGTATGAAAAGCTTTGCCCGACATACTGTTTTTCAGGATTTCATAGCAGTATAATTCACAACAGTGAAAATGCCCTTTAATGTCTCTTCTCTTACCTGTCCTGTAGGTGATCATGAAAAACACCAGTATATCCTTGTTATTTACTAGTCAGAAACCATTGGTATTTCCTTAGTGAAAATTTCAGCTGAAGTGGTGTCTGCTGTGGCTTACATTGAGTAAGCAGGGGCTGTGACTTTTCTTCAAGTTAATGCTTTTTTTACATAAAATCAAGGAAGTATTAAAAGGCCTTTCATTAGCTATAAAGCTGACTTTAGTGTAGCTTTAAAAATTGTTCTTCCGATCTACAAAGCGTATAGCATCTGACAGGCAGCTGTGTGAGTACAGCTTTGGCACTGCGGCATTTGAACTGCTGCCTCACACGGGATGTCCAGAGATGTTTTCAGCTGGAGAAATGGAAAAACCATCGCTTGAGGAGAGCTGTCCTGGGAGTAGTGGTAACCACCACCACGCAGGTGCTGAAGTGTGTCTGCTCTACTCTCCAAGTCCTGGGTGTTGGCATTTTTCTTGTCAATGAGGGTTGAAAGTAGGACATTGCAGGTAGCTGGGCAAGGGTCTTTCTTATTTTTATTTTATTTATATTTTGCTCCAAAAGTGCAATTTTGCCATTGTAAAGAAGCACTCTGTCATTTCTTGCCAGTGGTGCAGAAGAAAAGCTAAAATTATACCCTGGCACAAACAAGATCAAACTCACAGGAGAAAAGAACTCATGTTTTCATTGAATTATAAAACTAAGGTAATGAGTGTGTAGGCTGAAGACACATTCTTCTCCCATTGTTCAAAGCTTGTCTTTTTGCTTTTGGGTTGTGACTTTGGCAAGTATGAGCTTGATGAACATTAAACACTCTTGTAGTACATTCATGGGAAAGAGGAGCATCTGGTTAGTGTGTGAATATTGTTACATTTATAATGCATCCCTTGTGTAATGATAGTCTGGATGTTAAAAGAATAAAAGACTATGACAGAAATATGAAGATCATAATTCAGTTGTAAAATTGTACTTGTAAAAGATTCCTGTTTTCCAGCTCTCACTTAATTATTTGTATTAACATAAGTTTATCAAACCTCAAAATGTTGCTCTGTATGTTCCAGATATTACTATAATTAGTGACCTTCAGAGGTAGAAGTCCCTATGCTTAACAGACTTCTTTAAGCTCCATCTGGTAGTTCAGTTATGGAGTTAGCAGCACTCAGGTAGATTCATGATTTACGTCATCTGTTGGTTTTTTGTTTGTTTTGCTTTTTCCTTTGGTTGGTGTTTTCTGTTTGTTTGTTTTGCTTTTAATTGCTGGCTCAGCTTGCTGGTGAGAATGAGGGTTTTGAAGGATGGATAGGAGAATTTGCTTTCATTTTCAGGTCCATCGAGAAGGAGAGCATTCAGTCCAGTGTTTCTCATGTTTAAACAGCTATTCTGTTATAGTTTTGCGTTTAAAAAGCCTTATACTCCATACTTTATGCAGCTGAGAATAGCACTTTTCACATCTATTTTCCTGCTGTGGGGAATGGGGATTATTAAGTTAATAACTGTGCATGGTTAAAGTACTTCTCTTTTCTATTAACCCAGCAGGTGTATTTTTATTTGCTTACAGCATTTGCTCCCTTTATATATCAAAGTTGTTCTAGCTATACAGCAGTAGAATTTTTATGCACTCTCTTGTTCAGGCATCAAATCCACTTCGATGGGAAGTAATAAAACATGGGCTATGATTAAATACTTAAAAGACCAGATAACCTCTAACCTGTTAATACCATGAGGAGGAGGGCGAGCTGGAATACCCTAGAAAGGGTATCTAGTGTTTTTGTTCAGAGAAGACATTAAAGTCCTGCCAAATTTCATATATAGATATTTAAATAATAATAATAATTACTTGTCTATCGGAGACTTGCTGTGACTGGGACAAGTTCTTAGCTCCTTTGGATCACTGGACACTGTCAGCATCCAAAGGCTGGATGCCTTTTTATGTGATAACTTGACATGTGGCAATTGCCATTACAATAACAGCATTAAAACATGAATAGAAAACTTGCTTCAAGGCATCCACACGGTTATGATTCCAAGGAGTAAATGATTGATTTATCATTATCCGTTGGTGACTGATGACACTATTCTTGGCTTACTGAGCATGTGCTTTAGGGAAAATGACAAAATTGCAGATCTTCACGGCTCTGGTTTGGAGTGTAGTGGAATTAAAAAAGTTTTTACCTCTGGATTTAAATGTGAACTGAATGAGGTAAGCACAGACATGTAAGTTCTGACACTTTCAGTGATAACTGCCCAGTGCATAGTGGTTTGTCTGACCAGATGCAGTCGTGTCACACACCTCTCTTGTGTCAGTGTAAATAACTACACGCTTCCCTCAGCTACTTCCTCCTCTCACCCCATTGCTTAACATCGGAAGGGCCACTGGGTGATTCAGCTGGACTTCTGAATAAGCCTAACTCACCTGCATTTTAGTCCTGTAACTTGGCTTTTCAAAAGTGAATCTTGTCATGTATTGAAAGAAATTAGGGGTAGAATTCATCGTCTTTCTTGGAAGTTCCAGATGACACCAGCAGTTCCATGGTTAAAACTGACCCATGTTCCTTCCTGTGGCACTGAGTAGATTTGTGTCTGAGGATTTTACGTTTACTTCAGGTTAATGAATGAAAATTGCAAAGCCTGATACTGCTTGATACGTGATATTGTGAGACCCCACCTGGGGTAGTGCATCCAGTTTTGGAGCCCCTATTACAGGAAAGATATGAACGTGCTGGAATATGTCCAGATAAGGGCCATGAGGATGATCAGAGGGCTGGAGCACCTCTCCTCTGAGGACAGACAGAGAGCTGGGGTTGTTCAGTCTGGAAGAGAGAAGGCTTCAAGGAGACCTTACTTGGCCTTCCAGTATCTTAAGGGGGCCTACAAGAAAGCTGGTGAGGGATTTTTTAGGATGTTGGGCAGTGGTAGGACTAGAGGGAATGGATCAAAACTAGAGGTGGGTAGTTTCAGATTAGACATTAAGAAGAAGTTCTTTACCATGAGGGAGGTTGGACACTAGAACAGGTTGTCCAGAGAGGTGGTAGAAGCTCCATCCCTGGAAGTTTTTAAGACCAGGCTGGATGGGATTCTGAGCAACCTGATCTAGTGGGAGGTGTCCTTGCCCATGTCAGGGGGATTGGAACTAGATGATCTTTAAGGTCCCTTCCAATCCTGACAATTCTATGATTCTATGATATTTGGCTGGGATTTTGCCTGATACCTAGTAAATTCCCAACAGCAGTTCCTGAAATTGATGACAGTGATGACTTATCACAGATGTCACTTTATAAAGATCTCTGAGGTAGTTATTTTTTAGTTCATTTATTGACTTACTGGTGCAGGATGATCGTGGTACTCTTTAAGAACCAAGTCAGCATGTGTAGATAAACAGAAGACACATTGTCAATAACCAAAGAATGAAATCACATTTGCTTCTTTTTTTTCTTATGATTGAAAGAAGACCGATGATCATAAATGCAACTTTTTTTTTATGTAATGCCTTGTTTCTTCATTTATCAAATATTTAATATCCTGTAGTCAAATCTGAATCGTTCAGTCTCTTGAACTACTGCATTAATTTGTAAGTTTTGCTTTTTTTATTGCAAGATAACCTGCATTATGCAGAAGAAAATAATGTTTGAAAATCATTGTTTATGAGCTAGGGAAGTTAAAATATGTGGCTAAAGAGTGCTATATGGATTATATCGACTACAGCAAGTGTGTATAAACTATCAGAATGTTAGCATTTGCTATCTACAGTAAACATCTGTGCTTAGATACGCAATTAGATGAGTAGTTTGAGTGTAATGGAATCCTAAGGCTATTTGCCTTTGGAGTGCCTTACAGTAAAGTGTGCTGTATCATTTATAAGAGAAAGCATCCTTCTTATAATTCCTTCAAAATTAGGAGTATGCTGTGCTGTTGTTTTCTCTTTTTTTTTTCCCAAAAAACAATTTCCCCCCCCAGTTCTAGAAAATTCTTAAAGGCCTTAAGTAGGGGGAGGAGGGAGATAACAGAAGTAGATTTTAGGATTGTAAGGTTAAAAAGGTCAGTCTTTTGTTTTGGTTTGGTTTTTTTGTATCCTGGGCACCCAGCCAGTTGTAATAGCTGTGTGAACTCGCAGGTGATTTTCATTCTTCCTCTTTCTGTTACTTGTTGGGAAGGAAGTTAATACAGAAATTGCTACCATCAGGTTTTAAATCTTGCTTTCTCTTTGGAAATTGAAATCTGAGACCATTAGGCTTAACTGGACTTTCTACATAACTTGGGTTTCAGGATTTGAGCCTTTTTTTGTTGGCGTTGGTTGTTTTTTCCTATTAAACATGTATGTAAGCTATAACACAGCTTTTAGATGCAGTTTTCAAATGGTGAAGAAACTGCCTGCTCCATCTAAGTTGTTTCAATAGTAACTAACTGGAGATTGGAGACTTGTTTGGGTGACCGGTTCTTTTCTGCAAAACTGAAGAGCTCTTTGCTCTATGTAATTACTTAGACCCTGCTTCAATAAATAGCTTGTACTCAAATTTATTGTTATAAGACATGGTCTTCAGACCTTTGCATCAAATCTAGGGTATTTTGGATATTCTTCTTCGCATGTGGATGCCAGGTTTGGTATGTTAGTGATAGTCTTTGGAATGCCATGGGTAAAGGTGATGCTCCATTCCCTTCTTCCAGGGCTGGAAGAAAATGTTAGCTGCTCTTTGCTTTCCCTGACCTGTTTGTACTTTTTCATGCATCTGGAATATCGGGAGGTATGTTAGGGTGATCAGATATTTCATACCTGTTTGATGCAGGGTAGTTAAGCAGTGTGAGAACAGCCTTCAATAAGTGCAATCAAATACCAGTTGAGTTACCCTCAGCATCAGAAAGTGGATTTTCATCAGTGTAGCTGCCTACACTGTGCTGTGAAAAAACAGCAGCTTGGAAGATGAGGTGATGCTGAATATCAATGGTTAATAAAATCTGGCATTGGAACTGGGAGCCTGAAGGGTGTTTTTGAGTTAAGATGGCTTTGAAGTATTTTCATTTTGTTCCTATTTTTTCCTACTGTAAGCAATAAAAGCAATGAAAAAATCTACTGTTTAAGCCCCAGTAAGACAGGGAGGGAAGTTGCAACCAAAACACCAGTTGAAAAGCATCTGAAGAAATACCAAAACTGATTCTGTTTATTAATTGTAGATGACTGCCTTGGTAAAGGGAAGGGAAAGAGGCAGTTTACTGAAGAGAATGGGTGAGCTTGTGTAATAGAGATAGGTTTAAAAAAAATTGCCTGATGACTACAAACTATTGTGGTGGTACTTACGAATTCTTGCAAAATAACACTGGAGACTATCAATGCATGTCCTTCTGTCTGTACATCCCTTCCCAGCAGTGCTCCTCTGCCGTGATAACAAGCACATAGCAGTGTTGGATTTGCACTGCCTGGTGTAGAGCTTCAAGTGCTTCAAGTCACGAAGGTGAGTAACGAACAGTACAGTGAAGCAGGTGGACATATATAATAACATGGATTATAATCAAAAGGTCCCATGAGGAAACACCATTTATTTTACAAAAAAACCATCTCCAAAGTAGGTGATTAAAGAGAAAGAAATACATGTTACTTTGCAGCTTAGTAGTTGAAGCAGTACTTACAAGCTGCTCAAAGAGATGAAATCCCAGTGTTATGGAAGAATTTGAGTAAACAAAGACTCTCCTGTGCAAATGTTGAAAAATAACGGAACATTGAGTGTAAACAGACGATGCTTGTAATGTGATGCACAAATAGGCTTAAGAAGAACAGGGAAAATGCAGCCTGTAAACCATCTCCCTAAGGAATTAGTTGATGAGCGTATACAGGATGTGGCATTGACTGCGTGTTGTAAAATTACCCAGAAGTTAAATCTCTGCCTGTAATTACAAATAAAGAAGGACAAAAAGAAAATATTTTTCTAATTACAAAAGTAGTCCATGTAGTCTGATTTTTCTGACTTGGCCAGTGATAAAGAAAGGCTTTTGTGCAACTGGTGAGTGCAAAATTTTGCACTTGTGCAGAGGACGGTGCAGTTGGTATGTTAGTGAGTGACTAGGGTGTAGCTGTCGTGGGGCTGGTTGGGGCAATTGAAGCCTACAGGCGTGCCTGGGGCCCCAACAGACTTACCCTTTGGTCTTGGGACTTTTTTTTATTTGTGTCAGCTTCGTAATGAAATTGCAAGTGCTTCTTGGCTGATGGTTTGTGACAAGCTCTCTCAGTTCATAAAGAATTTGCAATATATGCCTGGGTTTCTGGAAATCTCTGCAAGCCTGTTCTGCAGTGTGAGAGTGATACTTTTTTAAGCATTTGCAAGCAGGTCATGATATAAATCCAGAGGAACAGCAGGTCCCATCCCTGGGTTAATGAACCAGTTGAACAAGACACTGCTATTAGTTTAATGTACCTGTCTGTAGTGTATTTCTGCCTTGGCTGAAAGGAAATTCTTTTGGGATTTAAAAGCTTTCTCATTTAGGAAATTTTATTTCGTGTATGAAACAGAGTAGCATGACTATTCTGATTGCATAATAACCCTGCCTGTTGGATAGCAGGGCCTGGTTCTGTAACATGATGTCTTAATGAGGAAGGGGATGACTTGAGATCTCCCCTTGACACCTCACTTCTCCCACAAGGGTAAGAAAACACTGTCTGTCTTAGCTTTTTCTGCAGACCTTAGAGGCTTTCCACAACCCTCCTGGAGTTGCTCTAACTACACCTGGTAAAAATTGCACTTTCCTGAACAACCAAGTAAGTTGTGGCTGGTGGACTGTGTTGCAACTTCACTGGGTGTGTAATGTCAGGGCCCAGGAGTAGGGAAATGCAGGAAGTGAATGTTTATATTATGGTCTTTGTATATCTGCTCCTTCAGGAATGAATCACTTTCTTTTTTTATCAGTGCCCAAGGTACTGCTGTAGAGGTGCAGAGCTTTCTGGGGTCAGAGCAGTGAGTTACTGATTTGCAGTTTGCTATCTCTCGGGTTTGCAGCAGGTTACAGACTGACTTTATTTTTTAATCTTTATTCCTAGTGACATCAGTGTTCTGGCAGTAACAGGGACTAATTCTGGGCTTCTTTCCAGACTGATGTCTTTGATCAGCTAATCGCCTTGATAGAACAGAGGGTACTCAGGATTCTTCCAGATATTCACATTTTTATGTATAGTTCATGCTAGCAAAAATTTGGGCTAAGCTCTTTGAAAGGCATCATGTGAACTCCGTGTTTTGAAAGAGCGACTAAAATGAGGTGATGTGTAAAAAACCCAAATTATTCAGAATTCCTAGCAAACAGGAAGGTACCTGGGGTAAGAGAAGACAATAACTAAGGGGTCCTATTTTTGTTTAAGTTGAACAGCTTCTACAGAAGGAAATCTAGAAATGTGGGACTGAGGTACAAATCTTTCCTTCCTACCACGCTGCTTCTCTCTTTCTTCAGGCAGTAGATTGGTAGTGAGTCCGTTTTATACGCATACTTGGGATAAGAGGAGTAGTTGCTTCACTGTCTGTATATACCCTCAATTTATCTAGCTCATCTTTAATTTTGCTTATTATTACAGCTTTTTTTTTTTTTTTTATTAAAGAGTAATGCAGCTTACACAGTTCTGTGTTCATAACAACTTCTACTTTTCTGTGGACTTCTATTTTTTTAATCCTTCCCTTGAAGAGATTAGTGTTAGCTGATCTCTGTTTTGACAAGAGACATACCACTCTAATGAGTAGTTTTTCTTTATGGCTGTGTTGAGGTTTCAGGGATGCTCTTTATGTAGGCCTTTGCCTTATTCACCAGCTTCCTTTAGAGCTCCTCTTACAACACTCTGTAGTTTAGCTGAGCCTTCAGGCAGGAGAAGGACTTGGTTCATCTGTTTGTTACAAGTGTGTGACTTGAATTAAGAGCATGCTGTGTGAAGTAGCTTGGTCTCAATTCTGCTCTAAGTGCAGAGAATTCTGTGGGATGTAATCTGTACATGGCATCCTCGTGGAAATTTTTACTTTAATGACTGAATATGTGCATCTGCTAAGTCGTCTGTCTGAAAGTAGACCTTCTGGCGTGAAGTTCAGGACACGTCAGTGAGATGGTGAAGCTTGAATTGTTGCTGTACTGAGAATTTGCAGTGTACAAATAGTTGACCTCATTCTTAGGCTAAAAGCTTTTCAAATGCTAAGCATAATTTGAAATTTGAAAAGAAGAATTTTTAACCTTCTTCTAAAGATCTTCAGGTATAGTCTACAGTAACATAGTAAATACTGCTAAAAGCTTTTATACTGTTAAGACCTCCATAGCAGTAGCTCTTGAAGATCAGTATTTTGGGGGAGAGTAGTCAGAAAGCTCAACAATGGATGATTTTTTAAATTGTGGGGTTTTTTAATGCTTTTTTTTTCCCTCATGCTACCCAGTCTTTGCCATGTTGTTCATTATAATAAATGAGTCACAGAATAAATCACTGAAGTTTTCTGCATACTCTGGATTGGTCTTCCTTGCATTCTTTAATGTTAACATAGAGGTTGTAGAGCAGTATGTTCCTGTTTTCAAAATTATGGTTTTAACTAGTGGAAAAATGTGAGAAGCCCTGAATTTGAGCTAGATCTCATTGGAACTAATAGTCTGAAAAACTCGAGGTTTTTGGCAGCTTTTACTCTGCCATATTATCTTAATCTGCTACTTAATTTGGAAATTCAGTCTCATAGTATGTACAGTAGTTGATTGGTGTGGAGATGGGGTGACAGAAGGGATTTGCTACAGACCATAAGAACTTGGTGAAGGTGGGCATACCATCAGTAAGTTTTTTAGAGTTTAAGGCCAAAGGATAAGCTAGATGACTCTGTCAGTCCTGCAGACCTGAGGCAGTTATCTTTCACCCAGTTACTTCACAAGTGGACTGCGCTATGTCTCTGGTCAACACTTTCTGCTGCTGTAGTGATGATTCAGACTGACATCAGGATAGAGCAGTCGCCCTCAATGGACGTTCTTACTGTGTTCAACTGTTACAACTGTTACTGTGTTACAACTGTTCAACTGTTGTTCTTACTGTGGGCTGCTTGTGGCTTTTCACTGTGTTTTGAAAAGTGTAAGTAAAAGAATGGTGTTCTACAGAGTAACATTAAAAGCATGGTTTTATTTTATAAAAGTGTATGTTTAAGTATATTTTTTTAAGTATCTTTTATTTTCCTATGTGCATTCTGCTGCGTGCCAATAACGGCTCTATTCAGCACTGGCTGGGCCACACCTGGAGTCCTGAGTCCAGTTCTGGGCTCCCCAACACAAAAGAGACATGGAGAGGTTGCAAGATGGACGGAGCCAGGCTCTTCTCAGTGGTGCACAGTGATGGGACCAGAGGCAATGGGCACAGGCTGAAACATGGAGCCTCCTTCTGAACATCAGGAAACATTTTTTCAGTGTGAGGGTGACTTGAGCACTGGAACAGGTTGCCTAGAGATTGCTATGTAGTCTCCTTCCTTGGAGATCTTCAGAAGCTGTCTGGACATGGCCCTGAGCAACTAGCTCTAAGCTGTCCTGCTTGAGCAGGGCTTTGGACCACATAATCTCCACGGGTCCCTTCTAACCAACCTCTTACCATTTTGTGATTCTGTAATAAATTTTCTATCAGTGCACCTTTAATATCAGAATGAGTTGCGGGTTTTTGGTTTTTTTTTCCTACCACCTTGGCAGCAGTAGCTAATGGAATCTCATAACCTTTTCCATAGATGTGAGAAGGATTTATCCCCATATTTTCCTGAGGACTATCTCATCCTGACTCTCATGCTAAAGAAGTTGGGGAAGATAACTTGTTCTCTATCCTCCTCTGTCAGAAGCGTCTATAAATACATAAAGGCTGGGCGTCAAGAAGGAAGGGACAACATCTTTTCACTTGTACCTTGTGATAGGACATGGGGCAGTGGATTCAAGCTAGAGTACAGGAAGTTCCACCTCAACATGAGGAAGAACTTTGCTGTAAGGGTTACAGAGCACTGGAACAGACTCCCCAGAGAGATTGTGGAGTCTCCTTTGCTGGAGACTTTCAAGACCTGTCTGGATGCATTTCTGAGTGATCTGCCCTAGTTTTATCCTGCTCTGGCAGGGGGTTTGGACTCGATGTTATTCAGAGGTCCCTTCCAATGCTTACCATGCTGTGATTCTGTGAAAGCAGACCTGTGACTCTGTAGGCTAGTACTGATGTTGCAAGAGGAGGAACACTTGGTATTGGCCATGTGAGTCAACTGAAGTCTGCAGATCTTTCCTGTAACCATCTGTCCTGGAGCAAATAGTCTCACTTGTCCCGCAGGCAGAAATTGTTCAAATGACCTTGAGATTATTTGTTTTATGTCTGCTTTTTACCTGCGATTGGGAGGAAGAACTGAGGCTGAAGAAGAAATGTTCCAATGGAGCAGATTCATTGCTTCAAACCAGGCAGAAGCTCTTCTGCTGGTTGGAGCAATTGATCTTTGAGGCATTTTGTCCTGAGCTGTAGGGAGTTGTGGCAGTGATTTGGGCCCTGATGCTATTTGACCTTACAGTCCAAGCAACAGACATGTCTGACAAGTCCTGTCTGTTTCTAATTGTACCTTTAACATACTCTCTACAGTAGTTTAAAAAGGGCTGTTAGGCATCAAAGGTTCTACTCCAAGGATAGAGACTTAATCTTTGAATGAGTCACACAAATATGGTGCTAACACGCTAAGTACTGAAGGAAAAACATAATCGGTCCCATTTGTAACATGCAGTTGTGACATGGAGCCTGTGAAAAAGGTTTTTTCAAAAGTTCTGCCTTCAAAGAAATTTTCTGAGCCCTCCCTTCTGGGGTTCAGCCTGCCTCTCCACCCTCTCTAAAATTAATCCACAAACTTTTTTATAAGCGAGTGTATACAAAGTTGAATTGGAACATGCCCGAGCAAGAAATGCAGAGCTGGTTGATGAGTATTCCTAACCACAGTGTGGTTGTGAATAAATAAATGCCCTTGTTGTAAACAATCCCAGTTTTGAATTCTCACATGTAGACTTTCCAGAAAATAACACTTCACCTAATGCACTAGGTGCTCTTTTAAAAAATGTGTTGGTGAAATTGGGGAGCAATTAAGCATCAGAAACTAAACAGCAGTTACGAACTTCCACAGGCAATTGACGTGACACAAACACCTTGCCCTGAGTGCAAGAGTATTTTTTTCCAAAACATGCCCATCCCTGACCTCTTGGTTCTGGTTGTGTTGACCAGCTGAGAAAGTATCTGTAGGAAACAAGCCTGAGAGCCAAAATTCACATCTCTCCTGGAAACCAGGTATCAGGGATTCAGTAGAGAGACAAACTAAGTGGCAGACTGCAGATTGCTTAACTCCCCTGTTCCCACCAAGCCTTGACCATTTCAGGGGTGTAATTATCTTTTGCTCCATCCCATGAACAACCTGGTCACTTTTGTGCTTTCTACCATGCATTTGTTTGTTCTGTGGAGCACAGCTGAAACTGTTGGGACATCCTTGACCCATGCTTCAATCTTGAAGAAGGATCTAGGTGCATGAAAGCTAGTCTTACTGTTCCCTGTCGGTGTTATTTGCTCTAACAAAATACTGTGTTCTCTAAGAAACCTACAGTAGCTCTGTTACAATTTGATCATAAAATTAATGTGTTCTCTTAAAATAATGAGCATTTAAAAGTCTGTCCACTAAATAAACTGAACATATTAGACAATATTTTCCTTTTTTGAACCTACACGTTGTGACAGTGTACTTTTTTGTATATATTTTCAAACATGGATAAGATCCGTTCTAGTAATAAATCATTATTTACCCATTTTTACATTTCGGTGGTTGTTTTAAATTACTGGCCTTTAATAATTGTTAAGGTGGCAGTAGAGCAGCAGTTATTTTTTTCCTCATGTAAATGAATAGCCATGCTAGTTACAAAAAATGTCTCTTAATATGTATTAAAATTTTCTTTACTGCTCTTGTCAATATTTTAATAGCTGTATTAAGTTCTAGTTTTTTTCCTTAATATTTAAAGGAATGCTAATTTTCCTTAAATATAAGGAAACACTGTAAGAAAACAGTTGCCTTAAGGCCAACAAGAGCTGTGCGGTCTGTCTGGATGCCTGGAAGTGAGGTGCTGTGGGGTATAAACATCTTTAGGAAATGGGAAATGCTTTCCCATTTGTAAAATGGGGGTGGCTTAATTCTTAGGTAAAAGAAAAGTGCAGTAAAGTGGGTGGATGTTGAGTGATGCAGGAGGAGGGAAGAAAGGGGTAAAAGAATTAATATATAAATTACTCTTTTGATTTGCTAATCAGTTTATTAATAATTTGTGTTTAAATAGGTGGTTGAATCCCTTATTTATTACTGGACATAAACGGAAGCTTGAAGAAGATGATATGTATAAAGTGTTGCCAGAAGATTCCTCAGAGAAGCTTGGAGAGGAATTGCAGTGGTAAGGAGAAAACTAATTGTTCCCTTTCATTGTATTTCTGCTGGTGAAGGTGAAAGTCATTCTTATTAGGAGAGGAAATTAGGAGACGTAGTTGTGAAGTCCACTATTAAAAGTGCTGAAGACAACTTGTTTACCGTGGAAGCATTTTAATTTTTTCAAGTTAATAGTGAAAACGTATTAGAGTATTGCCATTATGTCATTAATTTGTCATTTTGCAGAATGCTTGGAAAAGATGACATTTCATAACTGTTCCTGCAGTAATCCTTAACATATGAGAGCGAGTCTTCTGGCCTGTGTAGAAAAACTGGAAACTTTAAATTTCTCTGTATAAAAGTGGGGAAAAAAGTTTTAGGTTTTTTTTTCTTTGTGGTCAGAACCAAAACCAACAAACTGAATTAAGTGGAAGCTGTGTACTCTTTAGATATGTGTGTATATAAATATATGTGTATATAAATATGTGTATATATAGATGTACATATGTATGCTTGTATCTGTGTATATGTGTGTATATAAATATATGTAGGTTGAAAATATGCCACTCTGGTAAAGTAGATAAAATACCATGGACATCTAAAAGCTTGTATCGTGGAGGTGTTTCTGTTTTGTTATAAATACTCTTTCATGGATTGTGTATCAATTCATGTTGTTATGGACCTAGGAAGATCATTTAAGAAAGAAGTATCTTCAAAGATTAAGAGTTTATGGAAATTGTCTTGAACCTTGTGGTAGAGAAAGTTTTTGTCTTCAAATAATCTTTTGATAAATACAATTAGAGGAAGAGGTGTGTCCTAGTGAAAGACGGCCTCTGGATTAAGGAAGTGTGGCCTTGCTATTTCTTGTTTTTATGCTGAAGGTAGAGCAGATCAACTCTCCTAATAGTCTGGCTGGGATGAGAGACTCCATAAGAAGTGAAAAGAATCCAGAACACAAGGTTATGGTCAAGTCTTACATCATCCTGCTCTGGCTGAGTTAACTGAAGAAAGAGGGTCAGTAATAAGCTCATAGAGTGCAGCTACTAACATCTTTGTAGCTGGAGAGCTTTGCCAAATTCCATGGTTGTGTGTTGAAGCAGTGCAAGGACTTTGCTGTGGAGGAAGATGGACTCTTTCCAATAATTCTTACAGTAAAAGCACACACTTTCCATGAGTCAGGAAATGGTAGAAAATAGAGCATGCAAAAAAAAAAAAAAAAAAAAAAAAAAGTGCTTTTTAATTCTTTAGTGTACTTGGCCAAGAAGCAGAGAATATAATTCATAAATAGCTACCTAAGGAAGTAGCCTTTTTTTTATTGGTCCAGCAAACCCCACAGAATCTACACAGTTTAAATTCCTATTCTGAGGCACTTGGACAATAATTCAAGAATCTCTGTAACAACAAAAAAAAAGAGGGTAAAAATAATTAAATAAAAATGTTGTCATACCCATACTGTGTACTTCAAACTTGTGTTCTTTGTGGCAAAATAATTTGGCTTTCATGCCTTAGACTTATTTCAGCCTTCAAAGTAGCACGGTCAGAGGGTCTGAAAGAAAATATTTAGCCTCCAGAAACAAGGGGGTGTATCCTGTCTGACAACAGTGTGCTTTGAGAAGTCTGCTTAAGTTCTGATACTTTCTTGTTAAAAACATGCTTGTTATTACTGTCTTTTCATTTTAATGTGAACAGATTGTGTCCTGCTTGTGGGCGGACATGTGGTAATGCAAAAGTCTTTGTCAATCTGCTGCTGTAATCCTTGCCTTCAGAGAGACGTCTGGAGTGTTAAGTGACAGAACCGCTGCAGACTATTCCCTCTGCAGTTGTGCCGTGTCTGCTCAGCCTCGCTGAAGCACGTGGTGGGAAAAGAAGGGGCCTGACGCGAGAAAAGGTTGTGCATTGCAACCATTCTGGGGAAGTGCAGGGGTCATAGGGAGATAAAGGCACACAGTGCTGCCTTGGTGTAGTTCACAGCCAGGAGATCATACGATAAAAGGCTCTTGACTAAGGTGAGTGACTGTCTGAACAGAGAGGAGAAGAAAGACAAGGTTCCTCGCTGGCAAATACATCGAAGGTGATAGTAGTCAACAGTGGTGAGTTAGTTGTTTGTGATTATACAAGAGCAAATAGGCCTATAATACTAAGTTCTATGTGTTTATGTGAATGAGAAAATGTTACTGTTAACACTTTTCTTTTTTTTTTTTTTTTTGTATAAAAGTGATCATGATAATCTGTCTGTAAGTCTGAAAGTATTTTATTCCAGGTAATTGCCTTGTGGTTTTACTTCTGTCCTCCTGCGTGTTTGTGTTTTGTTTGCCAGGTACTGGGATAAAGAGGTGCAAAAAGCAAAAAAGAGAGGAAAAACACCACATTTAACAAAAGCCATTATTCTTTGTTACTGGAAATCCTATTTAGTTTTGGGAATTTTCACAATGATTGAGGTAAGTGGTTTAAAATGTCATAGAACACACTTCTTGGCTAACAGCAATGAGAAATTTGGCCTTAGATTGAATGATACGTGCTGGTGACTTCATGCTGGGCTCTTGAGAGAACCTGTAATACTCATGTACTCCCTCAGGAAAGTAATACAGGGCTATAGCTCTGTAGAGACTGAAAAATTGAGTTCTAACTGTGGGGTTATGGATGTGGAAGCTGTGAGAGCTGATTGCAGTGCAGTATTTTTGTGACATTACAAGCAATTGACTTGGTTTGTAAGGCTGAGCTCTATTTTATATACCTGAATGGGCTGCCTGATAGAAAATGGCTGTAAAGGACATACTGACATCTTTAATGAAATGGAAGGGTGATACATGTTTGTGCAATTTTTATAACATCAGAGTTTTTAGTGGTAATTGAAAGTTATTTTCTTTAAAGATTCAGCAAAATTTTCATGTGGACCATATTTCTTTTGGATTATGTGTTGATAAAAATGGGCTTGACATTTTGGAGCACAGTGAAGACAAAATAATATGGGATGTGACTTGCGGCAGTACTTGGCTCTTGTTTGCTGTGTTGCAAACTTGGGTAGGGTGGTACGATATGAAATTGTTAATACTTTTTTCCCCTTCTTTTTCTTTCAGGAAACCCTCAAAATAGTTCAGCCAATATTTCTGGGAAAAATTATTGAATATTTTGAAAACTATGATTCCTCAGATGAGGTTGCTTCGAATTTTGCATATTGCTACACAGCAGCTCTGTCTGTGTGCACGCTTATTCTAGCTATAATGCACCACTTATATTTCTATCATGTACAGCGGGCTGGCATGAAGCTGAGGGTAGCTATGTGTCATATGATTTACCGCAAGGTAAGCACACCTGTTTACAGATATATTTGGCATTTGACAGCTATTTCATTAGGGAAGTTTGAAAGTACAGCCATTTGTTATGTTCATGCTAGCAGTTCCAGTGAACGTACTCAATTTTAGAAATGTAATGCGTGTAATATGTATCAGACCTTAAATATATGTATGTGTTTTTCCCTTCGCTTTGGTAATACAGTGTCTGAATGACAGATTCATTCCTCCTAGTGAAGGTGGTGAATGAATAGCCCTAATTCCTAGGAGGAGCTGCTGCTTTTCGCCTGCTCATGCTGTGGGAGAGGAGCCCCCCCATTGCTGGTGGAAGGGCTGTGAGCTGGAGCAGTAAGCAGCCCTCAGCGTACGGCAGGAGTGAGGCAGAGCTCCCAGGGGGTGCTGGTAGATACTCGGCCCTTCATCTTCATCCCAGGGGAGGATGTTACGCTTGGCTGTCACCATCTGCTTCAACGGTCTCAGTTGCCTGGGAGTTGCCTCGCTGTCCAGTTCCCTCCCTCTGCCGGCTCCTGGTGTGGTTAATGGTGGGATTTATTTGTATTTTATTCCAGCAGTGCTGTAGAACTGGTGAGTTGCCTCCTTGCCCAACTCTCTCTGGGCATGCATCACATTGGTTGAGGGAGAGGCAGTGGTGCTGCTGCTGCTGGCCCCTCCAGGCTGGTGGCCATGCTTGATGTCTTCACCTTCAGTATCCCTCCTGCTTGGTGGGGGAGGAAGAAAGAGAGGAGTGGGCAGAGGAGATGCAGTTCAGAATCAAGCTGAATCCGAAATGTAGGGTAGAGCTGGTTTTTAGTATCAGTTACTGGTTTTGCTATAGGAGTAATGGAATCCTTCGTTAAAGCCAGTGAAGTGTGTAGAAGGGGTGTATGTTCAGTAAGCTGTGGTTTCTTTGCTGTGTGTATGTCCTAATCAAGAAATAGCTGTCCTCAACTACAGATGGAGCTGAGGCCACTGTCAGATGGAAGGTGAAACGAGAATTTATGGCTATTACCTAGAGGAAGGAGTTGAGCAACATCCAGGATGAAACACTGGCCTTGATGGGCTCTGGGGAGCAAGCAAGCTGATTGTAAATGTTTGCTTCCCTCTTTTGAAGCTGTTGGCAATATCGAAACCATTGAGCCCATCTCTGCTTCTAGGCAGGAAGTCCCTGCTGAGGATGTTGGAAGGGAAGATGCCTTATCTTTCTAGCTTTATTGCTGCTAAAATAGTGACATGCTGGTTTTCGCCTCAGCAAAATGTTTGATTGAAGGATTGGGACTGTAAAGAAAACCATGTTATTTTAAGCATTAAACATAGGCACTATCCACTTAAGGTAAACACTTTGACTACTGGTATTGATCTTGCGAAGGTTTTGGACAAAGTAGTAAAGTGAGGAGAGCAAAAATGGCCCTGTAGTAAGTGGTGATTGCTTTTCATGCAATTATTTACTCTCCTTCCTCTTCTGATACATCGGAAATGATCCTCTGGGAACTCAGCTCTAACATAGCACACTGCTTTCTTGTACATAGACATCTCTCTAAGGTATTAATTTACTAAACTGATTGTCATAACACAGTTTGGAATTAACGAAATATGTATATAGAGATGTTGCTTGTCATGGTGTTGATACTAGGTTAGAAGCTTGGAAAAGAAATGTTCATAACATGCACACTGATTTCTAGATGTGATTAAATGGACAATTAATCTCCCCTCATCTCATCAATGTTTACTTCTGAGGGTGACAGCTGAGGTCACAGCAGAACATTGATAAACCTTTGTAATCATTTGTCTTCATTATCTGAGGCTTATAGACAGGTCATACTTTATGCTCATAGAGGCTTTTGGAAGAAACTGGATGCTAATTTACCACCACTTTTGGGGGGGGGGTGATAATTGCTGTAGTAAATAAAAACTTGGATTTGCAAGGATGAGCAGACTGGATGAGAGAGCATCCTTAGTAGAGAACTTGAAATGTTCATAGCTCTTAAGTTTTAGACCCTTTCTCATTTCCTGGAAAGCTAAAGTCTCATTTGCAAAACCTCTGTGTTCAAACACCAAGATCTTTTGTGATCAGTAAGAAGTATTAATGATGCACGCAAGAAGCTTGTAACAAAAGTGAAAATGGAATCTGTCTCATGACTCACAGTCTCATGTTTTAAACCCAAAGGCTACTTAGACGAGGCGGATTATTTACCTTTTTTTTTAAGACTTAACTTTTAGAAGCTCTTTGAGGTTCAGAATAAACACTAAAGCAGTTTAAGCTGTGGAGTAGTTGGTTGAGGTAGAAAGCAGCCAAAAAAGTGTCAGGAATTATTTGACTGAACAGTTTTATATTATTCCTTTCTATGGTCACTTCTCAATTTTTTTATGTGCTTTTGAATTAGCTGTTTGGGGCAGGGAGAGGTTAAACCACTAGGATAGGAGTACAGAAGGCAAAGAATGGTTAAAGAATTGAACTTGGGTCTGTGTAACAACTTGTGGGGGAATAAGACATCAAATGTACAAACTGCTCTCATTAGTTCATATAATCAAAACTTATTTTCCTTGGGAAAGGGTGCTTGCTGCTAAATACATCTGTGTAGAAAAATTATAGCAAGAAAATGAAGCAGGTCTTTGTGTTGAAAATGGACAGAAAGCTGGAAAATGTAAAATAAAATGTAAATATGAACTGCAGCTGCTTTTTATAAAGGTGTGTGGCTCTGCTGTATTTCTTACCTTTGGAGTGGATTTATAAATGTTATGGTTAAAGCAATATTTAAAGCCACGGTGTACTGACTTTGGCAGGGATAGAGTTAATTTTCTTCTTAGCAGCTTGTATGGCGCTATGTTTCAGATGTAGAATGGCTAAGTACCAAAACATTTTCGGTAGAAGTTGGTTATATAAGTAAAACTTCTGCTTTGTGTCCAATGTTTCCATTTCCTTTTGTATAATTTGCAGTCTAGACAGGTCCATTCAGCTAGCAAAATGTAAGGCTTCTTTCACTTTTCAAAAAATAATGAAATAAAAAAGAGAAAAAAGAAAAAACAGTGCTACTTCAAAAGTAATTTTGAAGCAGGAAGGGAAGAAAAGACTAAAATTGCATTGCCACTGACAATGAGAATGGCTCTTCTTCTCTGAGAAGACAAATCAGTCACAGACAAGCAACCTTCCTTTTGGCTCAGAGGCTTGCATGTTCCTCCTGAGGCTCTCTTGGTCAAAAGGAACTGGGCTAGTACATTTTGAAAATGGTTTTGCTGCCTGTGGCTGAAATAGTTAGGAAGAGGTCAGATAGGTGATGGGTCTGAGATAAACCCAGGCAGTGGGCCACTAACAAGACACCAGTGCAGTGTTCTCTTGCATGGCTCAGGTGTCCTCAAATAGCAGATGTGTCTGCATTGTAAAGGAGTAAGTAGCAGTAGGTGCTTTAAACACACCCTGGTGGGCAACTTCTTCAAACATGCATCACTTGAACTCCTGTTACTATGGTTCGGATATCTAACAGCTTCTTAGGAGCTTATCAACCTTGATCTGTGGTGTGCAGTAAACATGACAGAAATGTGGATGTGCTGTGGCTGCATTACCTGTGGGCAGCTTCACGGGGGAATTGAGATGTATGAGAGACAAATAGCTTAAAACAGGGAATAAAGCAATGATTTTCTTGATTAATTAAATCTCTCTGCTATACCCAGTATCTTAGATTTATTATTGGAATATCAGAGGAATTTCTCAGTGGAGTTGTAAATATTTCTGCCCGCTGGTTTCAGTGAAGTGAGGGTCGGGATTCTCTCTGTGATTAACACCTTTGTAACCCAATAGTGAGGTGCAAGAAATGTGAAGCACTTCATTTGAAATGATGCTTTGAGTACTGCTTTGATATCTGATGTTCTCGCACCTGATTTAAAATACTGGAACAATATTTTTTGAACAATTAGTGCTTTTCAGGTTGGATTATTGATCAAAAAGGAGTCCTAATAATAACTGCTTGGTGAGGGAGAAGCAGATGTGCACCACCTAAAAATGTGGTTTTGAGGCGTGAACTATTTCTGTTATAGGAATATATTACATGGTTTTGTTTTTTTTTTTTTTTTACTTGTGTTGCAAAACTGTGTCTTCTTTTTAGCGTGTGTGAAGGAAGCAGAGTCTTTTCTGCATCTTTGAGCTATTTCAGTTTGCATCTTTGCAGTAATGTTCAGACTGCATATTTCCAGATCTGATTTTTTTGGGGTGTGTTTTATAATCACATACTATTTTCTACTGTTTAACTTATTTATTAGCCTACAGAAATATTTGATATTTACTCTTGTTGCTTTCTTAGCATGTGCTGAACTTCATTTAATATAATTCAAAGATCTTGTGATTCTTACAACAGTTATTAACCAGGAAAATATTTATTAATTTGTAAAGGGATATTGACTGATTTGCAAAGACAGAAAACACAGTTTGCCGTGTTAGCAAGAACTGATAGTGTAAAATGAGTAAGCTAGGGTTTTTGTCTTCTGTCAAGAATCTCATTCAAAACAGAATTCTTTCAATTGACCAAACATTGTCCTGATTTTAATTTGGTCCTCGGGTGGAGTTTTCTGTTCCCATTTTGAACAGATGCTCTTAATGTGGGGGACAGCAATGCAAATGAGAAGTTACAGGCTCTTTTGTTTAGTTTTAACAACTTGCTGCACTGGTATTTTTCCCCTTTTAATCACTTCAGACATGGAGATAGTTCTGGCATTTTTATCCTCACAGTCTTTCCCTAGATTTTTATATTTTATAATCTCTTTTTCAGGACTTTCTTCAGAGTACTTGAACCACATGTTATCTAAGGTTCTTGAACTGTGCCCAGATATTCTCAGGCAAAAGCTGAGATGTGCCTTCAGCTTTTGCCCCAGTATTGTATTCATGTAGTGAGTCTTCTGTGTATAGGTGTATGGTGCTCTATGAGCTGTGACAATTTGAGACTGTTTTGACTTTTTTAGGCACTTCGTCTCAGTAATGTAGCTATGGCAAAAACTACCACTGGTCAAATAGTAAATCTGCTATCAAATGATGTGAACAAATTTGATCAGGTAAGAAGTAATACTGATCTTTCCAAAGGGCTGAAGAAACTGGGGGGTTTGAGTTAAGAAGCTTTGGTTTACAACTGGTGATTAAGTGTTACGAACATTTATTCTAGTTATTTCCTAAACTTCACAGGAGGAGAAATACTCTCTTAAAACGTGGGACAAAAACATACTTCCCACCCTCATTGGTATTATCCTGCTGTTTTCCTAAGATCAGAGAAATGTTAGTGTATGAAGATAAAACAAAATCAGTGTGGCAATTTGCTTAGTGTCTGGATGTTGGTACCTACACATACATTTAGGTCTCTGAATCTGATGCAGAATTCTCAGAGGATGCCTCAGTACTTACCACAGGCAAAGAAGCTTCCTCAACTTTGTGTTAGTAGGGTTTAAGTTTTTATCTAAGACCAAACGCTAATTTTTGTTTCTTAACTATTTGCCTAGGTAACAATTTTCTTGCACTTCTTGTGGGCTGGACCGATTCAAGCTGTAGCAGTAACAGCACTTCTGTGGATGGAGATAGGCCCATCATGTCTTGCAGGAATGGCAGTTCTGATTATTCTTCTTCCTGTCCAGACCTGCATTGGGAGGCTTTTTTCTTCCCTAAGGTAAGATTGCAGCTGTTGGGTCATAGGTATTTTCTGTCCTGAGTTTTAAAATGGGCATGCTGGGTGGAGGTGAGATCAGCTTCTGTCTGGTGAAGCTTTTTGCTTTGGTTTTTTTTTTTGTTGCCAATCTTTTTTCATAGTCACTAATACAAGATTTCTGAATTCCTGTTTAGGGACTTGGAAGTTGTTTGTCTTCCAGACATGCTGAAGATATCTGCTACTAATGAACTGTCCAGTATATTAAGAGTTGGGCTACTTCTGCAGCTACCTTGCTGTAGATCTTTGCTTAGAGTTGTGTAACTCCTTGACCTTTGCCTTCCCGCACTGATGCTTAGGGAGTGGTTACTTCAAAAGCAAGTTTGACTTACTGGGGTGATACAGGAGTTGCAGCAGAAAGATCTGAAGGTTTCCTGTTCAAAGATCTTGCTTTCTCTACTCAGAGACAAAGATGCAGAGAGGAAAAAGGGGAAAGAACTGGGAGAGAAAGGAAGAAAAAAATTATGGCAGTGGTTTTGATGGCAGCTATGAGGTTTCTAACTGTAAGGTTCTAGGCTGTGGAGACCTAAAATGTGCTTGCAGTAATTTTCTGGGACCAGAAAAATTAAATTTGTTTTTACGTGACTTCCTCCAAAAAAAAAAAAAAAAGACTTGCCTCAAGTGGAAATGTTGAATTTTATCTTCAGTCTTCTTGCTTACTAACTTTCTTGTGCAATTAACCAGACTCTAATTACATTATGAGTTTATGAGTGGCTTTTGTATCTTTTGGTGTTCTTTACTGTGTACGCATATGCTTAGTAATATTACATATCTTTGTTGCATTTGTATTCAAGGTGAACGGGTTCTTTCTAGCTCTTTGGATAAGTAAAACATTTTTTTAGTGAGCTACAGTTGTTTTCGAGTTATATTTTAAGACAAGTTTTCCAGAGGCGTTTAGACAGGCATTGCTATTGCATGGCTACAAGTGAAGAGAGAGCTAAGAATGACAGAATGAGACCAACTCGTAGACTTTCTTCTCTTTGTAACCGACGTGATAGTCTCCAGTTACTGTGCTCATGTTCTGTTTCTCAAATAAAGAGCCATTCAGTGTTCTCTGTCAAATTTTCAGGTGTTTGTTGGTTGGGTTTTTTTGGCAAAACTTGTTTGTAGAACACTTCCAACATATTCTTGCGTGTGTAATACGCATGCATAAGTATCAAGCTACTTCACTGTTTGGTTCTTTAAGGTTTTGAGTTTTGAGTAAATAGTTAACCTAGCACTTAAGTAGTGCCTTATCCATGGTGGTAAGCATTATTATCCCCATTTTACAGATGGGAAACTGAGGCACAAAATGGTTAAGGGACTTGTCCAGGGTCAAACAACAAGGTGAAATAAAAAAATCTCTTCTCGAAGGTATGTATTTTAAAAGTTAACCAGTGGCAATGTAATGTAGTTTGGGTTTTCCCCCATTCATGAACAGCCACTTGTTTGAATGCAATGCAAAGGAAAGAATTTGTTAACCAGAAGAACTTTTACTGGTCTGCAGGTCTTTGTATTTGTGAACAGAAATGTGGAGTGAACAGAAAGAGTTAATGGAAAAACTGAAACGGATTCCAGCTCTGTAACGATGAGCGTGTTCACATGGCAATTGCTGGGAATCTCTATGGATTTAAAGAAATCAGCCTATGAAGAAGTAATTTAGGGATTAAAGCTTTTGCTAAAACCCAGGCACACTCAATATGGCAGCTAATTTGTGCTATTATTCAGCATTGTACTTGTGACCCAGTCTTCTAAACACATATATGCACACCAGTTCATGATGCAGGTATTTGCTTCGGTGCTGTAGGAGTTTGCAGAAATGGATTCAGTAGCCTATGGAATGGTATATAATGTTTATGCAGTATTGCTTTTACCTTCACAAGTACTAGAAGTTTTATAAAATACACATGACCTAATATGTTATTTGAGAAATGGTTTGAATATTGGACTGGAGACCATTTTTTTATATATTCTCTAGAGCTCAACCCTTTTCACTGCTTAGCCATGCAACTGTAATAAACTGAATTAGGGCCCTTTTAATTTTTTTTTTTTTTAAGGGAATAACCATGTGGAACTGTTGTGCCAGACATCATTAAAACCTGCCAAATATGCCTCATGAAAGTAAACAGGAATTCTATAGCTTGCTTAATTTAGAATGGTTATTAGTATTGTAGAGGGGACTTCTCAGACACTTGAAGAATTTTCAGGCCTTTTCTTACCACACTCTTAAGCATGCTGTGTGAGGGGGTGGTTCCCAGTCATCCTCATCTGTGTGTACTCTGAACTTCATATTCTTAAAACTGGGGTCGTGTCTTCCTCTGCTATAAATTGCCACCAGTGCACTGGAAGTCTGTGTATTTTAAACCATTATATAGTATCTGTGAAACTGGGGCTTCTGGGTGTATGTACAAAATATTCTTTTTGCAATGCAGATGAGTGTAACTTAAAAAACAAACAAAACAAAAAAAAACAAAACAAACAAAAAAAACCCCATGCACCCTCTTGAACATTTTAAAGCGATTTGAAAGAAGATGGTTACTGTGGTAACATTTCAGTGGGATAACTGAAAAACTGGATTATGAGAACTACAGCCTCTTCGATTCACAGCTTTTAAAAAAGAAATGTCCATTAATTTCATTATTTTTAATAATCTTCAACATTTGTTATCTGGAGACCAATCCTGGAAGTAAGTCTGAAAGGTGACTTTTAAAAGGTGAGAATTGTTGTTTGCTGCTGCAGGGACATGAACAGTACAGGCTAAATTTTGCCTTTTGCAGTGGTTGTGTGTGTGTCTGGGGAGGAAAGAATGAGCTCTCACATTCTTTAAGGAATTGTTTTTCTTTTACCGTTTCTTTTGGAAAAAGGAAAAGAGAACTTAGCAAAGATAATCTCATTCTATATCAGCACGGTTGGTTTAGGCTAAGCTATCTTCCTTGGTTTTAATAAGAAGACTTGATTGTATTAGAGCCAAGTTCTTACATTTCTTTTGTCACTTTTCTTGTATAAATATTTCTAATACCCTCCTTCAGGCATCCCAACATTTATGGAACGCTGGTGCTGAGAAGTTTTTGGTTTTTTAGAGTGCGAAGCAGGCACCTGAAATTCTTCCTACTTAAGCACTTAAAACATGGCTATTTCTTCCAGAGCATCGGAGGAATCTTCCAGGGGGCAGGTTAACCTGACAGAACTTGGGCACCGCTTCTAAAGAACTTGGGTTTTGTTGTTTTGTTTTGTTTTGGTTTTTTTTTTTCTTTTTTTAAACATGGTATCTGAATCTCAACTTTCATTATTATATACAAAAAATAAGCAATTTAGCAAGTAGAGGTATGTTTTATCAAAATAAGGCCTACCATAGCTCACTAGGTGCGAGGTGTGTTTTCCTGCATGAATGAACTCAGAATTGTAATAGGCTAATAAATAATAGGCATGGTTTATGCATTCATTACATGGCTTCCAACTTTCAATGCCTTTTTCCTAATTAAAACAGTGACTTTATTATATAATTATATATATTTTTTCCAGTCTGTTCATCAGTGTAAACATAAGAGGGGACTAAAATAGTTATATTTTACTTTAGTGTTAATTACAATTAATTCTTAATTATTACTTAATAAAAAACCCCCAAAACAAACAAACAACAAACACATATCTAGCTTAGCTCTCCTATATTATAGTTTTTGTACTGTTACTAAGTAATCTTTGCTTCAACTAGTGTAATTTTAAGGAGACACAAATGGAGGCCAGTTTCTTTAACAACCTCAAAAGAGCGTTATGAGAAGTGTTGTTATTTTGGCATTTCAAAACCATTTTTCAGAGTAATTTTCTGATTTTCATTTAGTCCTAAATTTAATATTTGTAAATTTTTTTTTTTTTTAATTTGAGGAGTGTTGGGGTTTTTTGTATACAAATACGTTGTTTAAGGAATATCACGAGTTTGTGCAAGCTGACATATAATTCTGAATATGGAATCAACTCAGAGTTCCCTGAGAATAGCAAATACCAGGAATACAGACACACCAAGTCTGTCTGCTGTGTGTCAGCTTTAAGATACTGTTTTAGGAAGAACTCTTAATGCAATTTCAATTATATCAATCCTCTTTACAAGTAAAAGCAAAACCTTCATTAATACAAATATGTTATGCGATTGTGTAAATAGTCTCTCTCCTTTTGAGTATCTGAGAATTTTTGCTTGGTGCTCTTTGCAGAAGCAAGACAGCTGCCTTAACAGATGTCAGGATCAGGACCATGAATGAAGTCATAAGTGGTATGAAGATAATAAAGATGTATGCTTGGGAAAAATCATTTGAGGAACTTGTGAATGGTTTAAGAAGGTAATTTTGGAAAGATACAGCTTGGTTTATTATCTCTATCTGTTTCTGGTTCTTACACATCAATAAGTGCATTGTTTTGTGCTTTAAAGTGCAGTTTACTTGAACTTTTTTGTCTTTTTTTTTTTTTTTTCTTTTAATTTTCTATAGCAAGAGTGAAGGAATGAAAATATATCCTAAGGGAACAGCAAAGGAAAAAAACCCCAAACTTTTATATTTACAAATTCTGGGGTTTGTTTTGGCTTGGTTTTGATTTGGTTGGTTTGGGGGTTTTGTTTGTTTGTTTGTTTTTGTGGTGGTTTTTTTTTGTTGTTGTTTTGGTTTGGGTTTTGTTGGGTTTTTTTTTTCTTCCTTTATGGTTATGTTTAAAACGGCAGCTGATAAACTGTAGCTGCTGTAATTGAACAATTTCATCCTCACAGTTCTGTAAACTAATATCAAGGAGACAATAAACAGGCATTTTCCTTCTGAGAATTATATGGAGTTTGACTTTCTGTCCTAAAAGATAGCATCCTTAGGTAGTATTCTGCTTCCCTTCCTGTGTTTTGAAGTATTGTCCAAGCTATCAGAGAAGGGCAAAGGGGAAAAAGACAGCAGCTCAGAAATTCCCTATTAGTTCAACTGGTAAGGTCACCTGAATTTAGTATCCTAAGACATTTCTTTTCAGAGGTCTGTCAACATCTAATTAAAACTTACTCATATATTCCATTTTCAATTGATATTTGTGTTTACTTGACAGTATGGAAACATCTAATGCTAAAGCATAGCTGCATGAGTTCAGGTGCATATTCTCATTTAATTTTTGTCCCACTCCAGCATATGAGTAGAAGGTTGTTATCCTGCTGTAGATTCTCCGAGTTTTAAATTTTTATTTTTTTTTTTTGTAATTCCTTTTTCAAAAGGAGTTTCTTTCATTTACATCCATGTACAGGCTTGCAAGTTTGCTAATGTTCCCTGAGATGTTTCTTCCCACGCACGTAATCCTTTCCTCCTTCAGATTATAGGATCTTGAGCTGATTGAATGTTCTTGATTGATTGAAAGCTTTGCTCTCTTGCATGGAGCCAGAGAGGATATTTCTTTATTGAAAGCTTCCTCAGTGGGCGTATTCACATCACAAAACTTTAGATTTCCAAGTTCAACACCTCATTAGAATTAGAAGCTTCTTTTATAATAATGGAAAGAAATAAGCTCTTCCAAAACACATCTTGAGCCCTCTTTTATTTCTCTAAATGCGTTGTGGAAAACTGTAGTTAAAAGTCTTAAATTCATCCAGGTGATTTATTGCCCAGTATTTCCATAGTGGCCTTTGACAGTTGCTAAGACAACATCTGAACTCCTCCATTGCTCTTTTATTCTGTGGCTGTCCCTCTTAGTTTCCTTTTATATAACTTCATGCTTTAAGGCAGTGTAGTATATTATATACAGCCTGTGGGTAGGCTGTAATTTATCTGATATTTATGAAGAGTAGCACAAAGAACTTCATGATTATCCACAGATAGTGAGAGGATTATTAAGGATTATTAGAGGGTGGGAAAAGAGTTTCATCCAGGATTGTAGAAATAATTGAATTAGACCCAATTCAAATAGTTTACATACAAATGTTCTTTCACTGTACTCTGGAGGAGATCAGAGATTGTGAGCCCTTAAGCTGAAAAAATTAAGTCTTGGAAACTCTTTGAAAGTCTGTCAATTCAGCCAATTTGGCAAGTATAGTGGGAAAGTTGCTTAACTAGTTTTCCAGTACCACATCCTGCATCCTTCTCTCTGACAAGTGAGGACTTAATTTACCTCAAATTGTATAATCATAATTTAAGCTTGTAATCTTATGACATAGTTCCATCTTATGACATAGTTCCAAGTGGAACTTGACATTTTCCTTGAGAATTGCCAGAATATTTGGCAAGAGAAATTAGGAATTGTTTCAGGATTTTATATTCTATGTTTTTTCAAGCAGATAAAATTGGAATATTTGGGGAAGGGGTAAATTGTTATAGCTTTACTGATAAAGAAAAACTATTAAGAAGTTAAGTCTGATGGCATCCATCTTGTAGGTAATGCAGTAACATTTTGAGGGTTGTACTTTAGTAGTCATTTAGAAGTGGAAACTGAAATTTCACTGAAGTGGAAATTGAGAACATGCACATCAGCAGTTTTTCAGTTGCTAGAGGAACACTTATATGTCTGTGTAGTACTTCAGTCACTATTTAGCTTGCATAATGTCTGGCTGAGCAAGTGGCCTCACATATCGCTGTTTTCTGAATTATGAACCAAAATTCCTAGAGCAAAAGAAGCCAGGAGCAGGGTCCAAATTGGGAAGGATTTAAACTGAAAGCAAAGGAAATACCACCAATCCTGTGGTGCAGCCTATGGAGCAGCAGCTGAGTGATGGCAGTTACTTAGGCCACAGGTGAACTCTTGATCTTGTGGAAGTTGCCCAGTTTTTCAACTTTTCAGTCTTATCAGGCTGAACTCTACTGGATTTTGATATTGCAAGGATAAGGAGTTTGTGGGTTCTTGGCCTTTATACAGAGTTTTTTCCTCTTTGCTCTTGTACACAGCCCAGAAAGATTTGAACCATATTAGAATCTGCATTGAAATAGTAGTTGGACCAAATCAGAAAAATAACAGAATATTTTAGTTTTCTGTCTCTGAAAAATAATTATTTTCTACAGCTACTAAGATGTTAAATGTAGTAATTTTCCCCACTCAATTTCTAGACCTTTTAAATTCTGTTACTTATCATACAATATACTTTCTTTGCAGTTCTTTACATATGAATTGGGGTGGTGCGAGGGGAGGAGAAAGGATATAAAAGTAAAATTCCCTCGTCCTGTTGTTGAGAGCAACTGTAATGATAGAGACTGATGGGATTGTTTATATTTTGCATTTCTAGGAAGGAGATTGCCATGGTTATGAAAAGCTCCTACCTTCGAGGACTGAACTTAGCCTCTTTCTTTGTGGCAAGCAAAATAACAGTGTTCATGACTTTCATGGCATATGTACTACTTGGCAATGTTATCTCTGCAAGTCGGGTGTTTGTTGCAGTGTCCCTGTATGGTGCAGTAAGACTGACAGTAACTCTGTTCTTCCCTGCGGCTGTTGAGAGAGTATCCGAGGCAGTGATTAGCATACGACGAATCAAGGTATCGTTATACATTTTGAATGGTATGTGAATTTCTTCTTTTATTCCAACACTGTTTTAATGTCACTGACAAAAGCAGCCTTACTTTAGTTTTGCGGTTTGGAATTTTTAATGAAATAACCTATTTTGAAAACTGGACGTGTTGCTGTGTGTGCATGTGCAAAACCATGACATGCACTGCAGGACAGGCTGAAATGTAGAAGGAAAGTGTGCGTGCAGGGAGGTGGTGTAGACATTTTTGCAGTAAGAGGACCATGTGTACAGATATGCACGTATGTTGGGATTGGGAGCTGGGGGACAAAGCAGGCAGATGGGAACTGGAGGATTTCTATTCTGTGTGCTCTGCACTACCCTGTCAGCTCAGGTGTGAGCCTTGTGGCTGCTTTCAAATTGGAGTGAAGCCTCAAATTCAGTAAGGATGAACACCAGTAATGCTGATGGTTTTGGCAGATAGGCTTAATTTTGTTTGGTTTGATGTGTTTTAGTGTGTGTTGTGAATAAAATAGTCAAAAGGGTTTTTTCACTTTTCCCCTCACCCTACCTTCAGACCATTTGAGAGCTGGTCTGCATCTCTTCTTGAAGCTCATTGACTTTTGTGATGCAGCAATAGGCTCAAGGTCCCCTCCCAAAACAAAGTGAAAGTGGTTGTTTATCAGAGTTAGTTTGGCAGGCATGCAGAAAAGAGGGTAAGTTTCATCTGGGTGCAAAAGATACAGGTTCGTCTTTCAAGGACACATTCCTATCTCAAGCAAATGTTTACTTCTTGGCTTCCTGTGGGTAGTACCAACTTTTATTTCTCTCTGCATGGAAGATGATTAAGTACAAAAAGGATGGAAGAATGTTTTAAGATAAATTAAAAAGTCTATAAGGCGTAAGTTACTTGTCTTTGAAAGTTTTACTTCTAGTGTTGATTCTTTTCCTCACTGTTTAAAATTCATAGTGTTAACCATATGACTTTTTTTTTTTTTTTTTAATTTGTACTAGCTTTCTGTGAAATCTTCCATATGTGATACTGTAACATTTTTGAGCTAAATGGCTAGCTAGGATTTTATACCTGAAATAAATACTACTGCTAGAAGTGAAATTCCTGGTAAACACAGCAACAATGACAGACCAATTCCTTGCTTAAAACTGCTGTGGTATTTCAGCCATCCTCTAAATCCTAATCACCCTTAAGACATCTTCTCTCAAGCCACACACCCCAGTACTGATGTAGTCTGTGTCTGGAGTTCCTTTCCCTGCCTACCACTCTGATCTCCAGTTGTCTTTTCCACGCATACCCGTTTGGGCCTGCCTGGCTAAAACAGCGCTCAGCAATGCTCACCTGGCCAGATTGCTCAGGCATGTGTGGCTTTGCACTTCTGCCTTTTGGTGAAGGCACACGTACATGTGCATGGAGTTTGCAGGCTGCTGCATTAAAATGCTTGACTTCTTGCTGCACTCTAAACGGTACTTGCCAGCTGGAGTTTGAGCAGTACCTCTGTGCCTGTAGCAATGCTCTTCTGCCCTCCCATGGCTCCTGGCATCCTTTTGCTTTGTCTTAGTTACTGACTTCTGTTAAGCCTTCAGCAGCTGTCTCACATCTGCAAACTGTTAGCTCAGTACTTGTTAACTAGTTTTGGCTTCTAAGATCAAGACATTCCTTCTTTTCTCAAAATACTGTCTGCTAGAGCCTGTTTAAGGTCTTGATGCTCAGTGATTAAAAGCATGGTAGAATTTTTCTGATTTCTCTTAAAATTGTGGTAACTGTTGCACTTTTTCTTTCTGAATGTGTTTCAACTATTTATAAAGTAGCATCAAGCAAGTTGTGCTAGAAGTGTGGCTGTGGTACAAAAGTTCACTTTTATGCAACTTGAAGGAAAGGTTCTGTCACTGGGATATAATGTAGGAGTACAATAGTGAAAGTGCAACAACCCAGTTATGCAGGCATTAGCAAATTTTTTTTTGTTAATGCTCTGGACATTTAAAAGAGGAGAGATTCAGATAGTGCTTTGCAGCCTTTTTTGCCACTTGAAGAATGCTTAAAAGGGACAGTGGGCAGCTTCTTAACCATGTCCTTATCGTTATTCCAAGCAAAACAACATAAGCCTTTACCATCAAAGCAGTGGAATGATGCGGTGTCATAGCAGGGGTTTCATCTCTTCCTCATGGGAAGAGGGAGTCAAACAATTTTAAGATTTGTCAGTGTTTTAAGGAAAAAATGACAAGTTCTTAAGCTCAGTTTGTTTCAGGAATTCTGTTTTATTAAGCAGGTGATTGTTAAGAGTCCCATAGTGTATTTATGCTATTAAATCTGCACTTTTCTTGGGACACGTACACACAGCTAGTTAGAGGTACTCTGATGAAGGAGTTGTACACTGCTTTGGAAATGTAATTCCTTGATCAGTTTGTGGTTGTTGCCCCCCTCCCCCTTAACGTTCTGTATGTTGCTTCCAAAAACATCTGTTTGGGTGACTTTCCATTTCGCAGTCTCACATGAGGCAATATCCTGTGCTTTTCTTTTATTGCAGAACTTTCTGATACTTGATGAGGTCTCACACTTCATGCCACAACTGCATGGTAATAATGAGAATACCATTCTTCATGTTCAAGATTTGACTTGCTATTGGGATAAGGTAAATTTACTTCTACTGAATGTCAAGTATATTGGCCCTGCAGGCATTTTAAGTCTAAAAATTAGTGTGTCTATATATAGTGTACCGACATTTGTATTTCATCCCTTGTGTGTGAGAATCCTTTTACTATGTTAAACTAACTCTTTAGAATAGTACTGAAAACACTATCATGCGCATCTTAAAAGTAACTATTCCTGAATATTGTACTAAATGAAAAATCTGTGTGTTTTTGTGTGGACTTAGGTTACTAAACAGCACTGTATTATAGCTGGGATACTTAAATTTGAGTTAAGGAGAGACAGCATGGTAAGGTGGGCCTTAGCACGTGGGTTTTTTTCTCTGAACTGAATGTCAATGTTGATCAGTCAATTAGTCTAGAACCATCACAATATTATGTGTTTCATAACAGATAGAGATTTGAAAGCTTTAGAGACTTTTCTTCAGGTATTTGTTACTTTGTGTATTTTGAGACCGCTCAGCTACAAATTTGTTCTCTGCTTAAAATGCACCAACGCCACCAAAATGACTAGAAAAAGGGACAATACATGGGTAATAAATCTATTAAGGATCCTATTCTGTAAGAAAGGTGGAAACTGACTGTTGTTTCCATTTTAAAACTGCAGTTGCATAAGTAAGCAGCAATTTGTGATTAATATTTGCAGCTATTATGAGCTGCCAGTATCCTTGCAAAAGGGAAGCTTCAGTCCCCATAGAAATGCTGCAAGGTCTAAAACCAAATTTTCTATATAAATCTAATGCAAATAGAACATGTCACATGTTTCCCTTTATAGACGCACTTACTCTACCTGTACTGCGTCCCGAGGAATATAAAATGTGAAAACATATGTGAGGATCTACCTATTACTACTATTACTACTAATCTACAAAAGGAAAATTGCCGTTATCTCAGAGTTGTCTCTGTGTCATAAATCTTTCTGAGACATGGAACAGGTTTTGAAAATTTAATTGATATGAAAAACTTACTGGTGAATACATTCTAATGCAAACTGGAATGCATTTCTTAACCTTTGTTTTCTTCCCAAACCAACATTTGTACCACTGTTAACAATTTATAGGAAATGGTTGCATAATATGCCCATAAAACACCTTCTCTTTTTTTTCATGAGTTGTTTATACTGCATAAAGCAAGGCAGCATGACTGGAATTACTGGTTTCTTTTCAATTAAAAAAAAAAAAAAAACAAAACCAAACAACAAACCAAATCAACAAACCACCCACAAAACTGTTAATGTAATTTTCATTTCTGTATTTAAATGCAGTGTGCATGGGAGAAGAATAGTACTCCCAGAACTATTAAGAGCTGTTCAGAAAATTTCTCTTATATACTCCTACAATGATGCAAAATAATTTTATAGAGTTGCTCACTGAAAAGATGGTTAGTTCTGAGAGAGGAGTTAGAAAAGGAATGATAAAAAAAATGAAGTAATCAACCTAACTTGCTACCCTGACTAGGTTTCTTAAGACTCTTTGGATCTCTGTGCAGTCACTGTACAGCTGGATGATAATTTTTTTTTATTTTTAAAGATTGTGAGCCAAGAGAGATAACTACAACCAACCCACGACCCACAATTCCAAAATCACTGAAACTTAAAAGAGATTATTAGCTAGGCTTTTAGGAAAACAGCCTAACATGGTGTATTAGAGTTTATCAAAAGATAAACAAAACCAATTAATTCATGGTCACACTTTTGTTTTGCTAAGGCAAATATTATCTTTGAGTCCCACAGGCTATTTTGATACCAGCATGGAACTAGGGATTCTTCAGTATAGGGTTTTACTGCTATGCCTTTGGTTTACAAAACAGCCTGTCTGCTCAGCTGAGCAACTTGAGATTTAAAATTCAAGCATTTGAACAGAGGCCAAATTTATCTCTTGTAATTTTAGTTACTTAAATGAGGAGCCTAAGTAGTATCGTACTTCTGTGCAATCTATGATCTTTGTATCCCTTAGATGGGATGAATTGCTTCTTGACTGTAGGGTATATAAGGTCTGCCCAAGATAAGCTAAGGAGTTGCTGCTCCTGAAAGGATCATTCTTGTGTCCTTCTAGGCACCTCAACATAAGAAAGTTGTCAAGGTGCTGGAGAGGGTCCAAGAGAAGGGCAGCAAAGCTGCTGAAGAGCCTAGTGAAAAAGTCTTGTGAGGAGTGGCTGAGGGAACTCGGGTTGTTTAGTTTGGAGAAAAAGGAGACTGTCTACACCTCTCTGAAAAAAGGTTGTAGAGAATCACAGAATGGTAGGGGTTGGAAGGGACCTTGAAAGATCATCGAGTCCAACCCCCCTGCCTGAGCATGATCACCTAGATTAGGTCACGCAGGAACACATCGGGTGGATTTTTAATGTCTCCAGAGAAGGACACAGTTGGGTGCTGGTCTTTTGTCACAAGTAACAAGCACTAGGATGAGAAGAAATGGCCTCAAGTTGTGCTGGGAAGGTTTAGATTGGATATTAAGAAAAAATTCTTCACTGGAAGGGTTGTCTAGCTATGCAACAGGTTGCCCACAGAAGTGGTTGAATCACCATGCCTGGAGGTATTTAAAAATCATGTAGATATGGTGCTTAGGGAGATGGTTTAGCAGTGGACTGGTGGACTTAGCTTAGTGGTTGGACTCTATGTTCTTGAAGGCCTTCCAGCCTAAATGATTCAAGATTCTGGCCTTGCATTCTTGTGTTTCTGTTCCGTCCCTTGTGCTGGTGTTCATGCTTGTATGTATCACCCTGTGGTGAACTATTTCAGAGCGAGAAAGTAATAGAAAATTAAGAACTTTTAATATCATTTGGTTTTGCATAGCAGAGTCTCATGAACAACCCATCTGTAAGGTTAGGCAAGAACAAATGGCAGAAGAAGGGAGGTGAAAGACGCAGATTGTTGACAGGGTGCAGGAGAGCTGGGACATTTGTGGTTATGAGCAGTCACATGAACTTAGCTGTAATATTAGTCTGTGCTCTAATTTAAGTGCCTCAAATTAGTGTCTAAAAATAGGTGTGATGAATTCAGGACAAATTGTCTTTTAATTTTAAGGAATGCTATTTTGCAAAAATACCATGCCCCTTAGGTGTTTGTGGCCGTACTCAGAGAATAACAGAATGCCTGGGGTTCGAAGGGACCTTGAAAGATCACCTAGGCCAACCCCCTGCCAGAGCAGGATCACCTAGATCTGGTCACACAGGAACCAGGTCCTGGTGCATTTTGAATGTCTCCAGAGAAGGAGACTCCACAATCCCTCTGGGCAGCCCATTCCATTGTTCTGTCACCCCACCATGAAAAAGTTTCTCCTTACATTTACATGGAAACTCCTTTGGTCCAGCTTGCACACGATGCCCCTTGTCCTATTGTTGGACATCACTGAGAAGAGCCTGGCTCCATCCTCCTGACCCTCACCCTTGCAATATAAACATTAATAAGGTCACCCCTCAGTCTCCTACAAGCTCAAGAGACCCAGCTCCCTCAGCCTTTTCTCCTAAGTCAGATGTTCCGCTCCCTTAATCATCTTTGTGGCTCTGCACTGGACTCTTTCAAGCAGTTCCCTGTCCTTCTTGAACTGAGGGGCCCAGAACTGGACACAATATTCCAGATGCGGCCTCACCAGGGCAGAGTAGAGGGGGAGGAGAACCTCTGTTGAACTACTAACCACCCCCCTTCTAATACACCCCAGGATGTCATTGGCCTTCTTGGCCACAAGGGCACATTGCACATACTTTTTGCTTGCATTTCTGCTTTTGTATGTAGCTTCTATGATGCTCTACAATACTGCTTTAAAAACTTCTAAAAGTTTAGAAATGTTTTTGAAATCTTCTGTAATGTTTTAGGCTCTTAGGATATATTTTTATAAAAACCTGGGCATGGGAGGAAATATCTTTGCAGTTTTGTGAGTACCGAAGCACAACCGCAAGAGGTCTGAAGAAGGGCCTGTGTGTCTGAAAGCTTATCTACTTTTTCCACGTAGACTAATTAACTTTATAAGATATTTTTTTCCTCCTACAAACTTTTCAATAAAATAAATAAAGAAAAAGCCTTAGCTGCCCTAAGTCAGAGTTCCCCTGACCTGAGCACCAGAACTGTGTGCTCTGGACTGACAAATGAAATTCATGGTAAAATGCTGACAGGGAGGGAGGGAGGGAGGGAGAAAAGGAAAAAGCCCCATTGGTGCCACCTTGTGGAAATTAATAATAGCAACAAAAGTAGTTTTGCCGAGTCGGACAACACTCACAGTTTTGGGTTCTCACAGTGTGACTCAGCTTTGGTGTGAATGCTGCGGTACTTCTGCGAGGTGGGAGCTGTGATGGGGGACGTGCAGCCTTGAGCTATAGCTACGGTGTTGCCTAAGTAGTTCTCCTGGCATGAGTGGAGATGAGCATGCTAGCCCAGCTCTCCCCACTGTCATAGGTGTGGGTAGATACTCTATGTGTGTCTCTCCCAAACAATTTGAAACAAGTTGCAAGTTTCCACTTTTCACAGTCCCAAAATTTGGTCATGTGGCATCTTTTGTGTGAATTTAGGTGGTGGCTTCTTTAGCCTCTTGAGATTCAAAGGGTGGCTGGAGAATTTTGGCAGCCTGAAAGCTGGTAAGAGGTAAACTAGATATTCTTCAGCTTTTCTTTCTTGAAGCTTAAAGATGGGTTTTCATTTATTTGGCCCTTTTATAGCAATACTTTTATTTTTCTTTTTTATCTGTATATATTTTTCTGTCTTGTTTTTTAGTGTCAGTCATGCTCAGCGTGGTCTCATATGCATGTAAATGCAGATCCTGTTACAAGAGTGGTTTGGTTTAGTGAGAGGGAGCTGCACAAAGCCCTTAGGAATTGTGGTTTAGCATAACTGTTAAAGACAAGAGTGTCTCTCCTTTTCACAAGAAATAGGCATTCTTACAACCTTGTTAGGAGAAGTGCAAAATATGTTGTGAAATAAGTTCTTATCAGTACTGTAACATAACAGATATGCATACTAAAAAGGAATATTAAGCAAACAGTCCTAGGGTAGCGTATTTTCACACAAACAGCCCACAGTGTTGTCTGTGAAAAGTCTTTGAGAATCCACAATACACAAAATGAAGCTGTGTAAAATCAAACAGCATTTTTCTATTTTCACTTGGAATAGTGTCTTGACTAGAGGAAATGTAGACCTGGCTTTCCTGGGGCTCCAAGAAAGCTTCAGCCCTCACTTTTTCTAGCCCTAGTTGGGCTACTCAAAGTCACTGGGTGTGCCATGCTGGGGCCATGAATGCCAGTGCCACGACCAGCAGAGAGCTCCTGTTTCCAAGGCCGCCACCCCAGCCTTGTGCTGAGCTGCAGCGAGATTTTTGAGTTCCTTATTCCTTGAACACGATTTTATCTGCATGAGAGAAGAGACTTGGAAGAGTCAGATTTAGTTCTGTTATAACTCAAACCTGGACACTGTGTTACTTGTTTGTGGTGAAGGAGCAGGGTCTTTCAAAAGTGTTTGTGAATTACTGAAGAAGCAAACTGTATGCCTGAAAATATGGGGGACATATCGGTTGCTAATTAGTTGTGATTTATGTTCATTGTTTTCTCTTTCTCAAATCCATAGAGTCTAGAAACCCCAGCACTTCAACAACTTTCATTTACTGTCAGACGAGGAGAGTTATTGGCTGTGATTGGTCCTGTAGGAGCTGGAAAAGTAAGTCTTAATGTTTAGTCCATTCTGAGGAGTTTTAATGAGTCTGTTAAACATGACTAGAAGCTTGAAAATGTACAGTTCATTTCTGTATGTAACAGCACACTTAACATCAAGACACTGGCATTCAAAGAAAGGTAGATATCCTTTTGGGGGTGGGGAGGAGATGGGTCGGAGTTAAATGGTACTTTATACATTGCTTCTAGAATGCATGTAAAGGTTATCGGTGCTCTTCTACTGATAGCAGTAGTTTGAGTGACAGGGTGAAACAGGCCATCGTGCCAATAAACACTGCTCAATTTCTGTGATGTCTTTAATGTAGTCAGACTTTTCAATTTTTATTTGTTTGTCTTTTCTAGTCTTCGCTCTTAAGTGCTGTGCTTGGTGAGCTGCCTAAAGACAAAGGTTTGATAAATGTTACTGGAAGAATTGCCTATGTTTCTCAGCAGCCTTGGGTGTTTTCTGGTACAGTAAGAAGTAATATACTGTTTGACAAGGAATATGAGAAAGAAAAATATGAGAAAGTTTTAAAAGTCTGTGCTCTTAAAAAGGTACAGTTTTCTCTTTGTGTGTTTTATTTTCACGATCTTTATTTTTGTCTTAGGGTTCTTTCAGACTTGTAGTACATGCTGCAGTATACAATATATAGAATTGATTAGTGTTAGCAGCATCTGAAACAAATCCTATCGCTTAACAGAAATATGTAGAATTGATTTTGACAGCCCTGTGTAAGCACATTCTTGTAATTCCTGAAACTTTCACTAGAGGGAGATGTAGCCTGTGTGAAATTTGGAAAATTCATTATCGAATTTCATAATCACGTTTAGCTCTTTTCACTGCTATTGTGGTAAGTGTTTGTGTGTAAATGCAGTAAAATGTAGAAAACAAATGATCAAGCTAGCACTGTTTGTGATTTCTATTTTTTAAATATCCTATATGGTTTTTAAAAATCATTGTCCTGTAATACATGTGTTACGCCTTGCTAATGCCTATCCAAAGAACCTTAGTGCTATATATTGGAGAACTTGCTGAGCCCGAGTAGTTTTATGAAAAAGTATTTTTGAAAGGTCTGTGCACAAAGGAGTTTGTGACATGAGATATAGAAGAGGATTAAGCCAGATTTGTCAAGAAACAGATATTTTGCTTGGCAGCTAAAAAGGTTTTATGCAGCATGTTACGATATTCCTGTCAGTAGCAACACAGGTGAAAAGCAGATGGTTAGTGCTGAAAAAAATTTTGCAAGGTTTTTACACATGGTAGGGTTTTTTATATATCTTGCTGATACTCAGTCATATGCTGTTGTCTAAAGTTAAGCTTTTAGAGATTTTAGAAGACAGCAAACTGCACTGAAAAAAAAAACCCAACACTTCATATTTGATGGTAGATTTGCTTTCATAGTCTTCTTTTGTATTTATGTATCTTATAAAAGCTGTGAACAAACTTTCCAAAATATGTTTCATAGCTTAATATAAAATTTCTGTATAGAATAATATGACATGGAACACTGTTCTCCTACTTGTAGACCTAAGCCCTATAAATAAGTTTGTGTGATAAATATTGTGGTTATTTCTGTTGGATACCGTGGAGTAAGAATAAAAATAATGTAGTTCTTGGGGACATTGGCAAATGGAAGAAAATTTACTGTTAATAGTTCAGTTTTGTTTATCGTGGCAGCTCATTTTGTTTTACTAAAAAATAATTTACTCCTATACTTCATAATTTTTTGTTTAATTTTTCTGAATTATCAGCAAATATTCCTTGTAAAACTAAAAATAGTAGTGCACTTCCATCGGGCAAAGCTGTGGAAAAAGTGAACTTTTAAGATCTCACCTGTTTTACCTGCTTTCTTAATTACCTTTTGCTGAAGGTACAGAAACATAAAGTAACTGTGGATATTTCATTTGGTATGAATCCTTGTACTTTAATGTGCTATGATAAGAGAATATTTTTCAAATAAGAAAATGTTATGTTAAAGCAGCTTTTTTGTTCTATGAAGTTAAAATGACCAAAAAAAGTAATAAAATCTTGCTCTCCATTCTTTCACATTCACAGGACTTGGAATTATTAGCAGATGGTGACCTAACAGTAATAGGAGATCGTGGAGCTACGCTGAGTGGGGGACAAAAGGCTCGTGTGAATCTGGCCAGGCTAGTATTATTTACTATTTCTGAAATTTACAAATCATCAGACTTCAGTGACTAAAGTAAACAAATGTAAGACTTTGTGATACTGACTTTTCCTTAAACCTTTCAGAGCTGTGTATCAGGATGCAGACATCTATCTTTTGGATGATCCACTGAGTGCAGTAGATGCTGAAGTTGGAAGACATTTGTTTGAAAAGTATGTTACTGCTTTATTTTCATTTAAAATACAATAGTTATCTTTAATGCCTTATAGAAAAACTTGAGAAAGCAATTTTTGGGGAGATGAATCTCATAACAAAAACAATGCATTTACTTTCTGCATTTATTTTTCCTCTATTTTATGTATGTGGAAGACATAGTTTTTTTCCAGTGTGTGTCTTTCATTTTTTTCTCTATTTTTAAAAGTCCTGTAAAGGTCTGTTTTGAAGATACTATAATTAGAATTATTTTTAAGGAAATATGTGCCATTTTCTTGAGGAAAATGTCAGATGTCATATACGAGTATTGGAGTTCATGAATATTAGTACTGAGTAAAGAATGATACGGAGTGAGGTTTTAAATCACCTTCTAGTTTTCTGCAGCTTTATTTCTGTAATAATAAGCACTTAATTGAAGCAGCTAAGGAAAAGGACAGAATTCTCTTAGATTCTTGAGTGATTTTTTATTTTGGTTCTTGAATGGTTGAAATTTTTCTCAGGTAGGTGAAAAAGGGAACCATGGTCTGCAGAGTAGACTGTGGAGAGCAGAAATAGAAGAAAAGAGAATGTATAAATTAAGTGTGAAAGAGAAGGAGATTTGACCTTCCTCCTCCATTTCTGAAGAAGAGTGTTCATTAAAAGTCAGGTTCCCTTCTCAGTAAATTCTCTCTTCTCCATCTCTCTCTTCTTTCAAACTTAATGTATGGCACATAGTGGGTATGGGTATGAGAATAATCCAGTTATTCCCAGCTATTCCTTGCTTCTTCATAGCCTGCAGTATCAAAAGCTATAATCTAGAATTTATTAGAAGAAGGAAAAAAAATCCACTGACTGAATTCAGTGGGCTTTGGTTGAAGCCTTAAATGAGAGCATTTTCTTGAGCATACTTACATCCTTTGGATTCCATGCTCCAAGTACATGAATTAATTTGGTTTTACTGTTGCTCCCTCCTCTCCACTCCTAGACAATCATAAAACCTTGTCTTGCAGAAATGGTCATAGAATTTACATGAACTAGCATTGCATGCATGTTCTTTTTCCCCATGCAGCGAAGCCTGGAGTGTCTAAATTTCAAACCTGTACATCTTGTTTATGTTTGCAGTTTCAAATCTGTAGATCTCTCTGAAATCCCATCAACATTTTATTTTATTGATTTCTTCAAATGGCTACTGTTTGGGTCCATTGGCCAGTATGGAGTGAGAATTTTATGATGCATAGGCTTTATGTTCGTTAGTCTGTGCAAGATCATTTTAACCTGCCACAACTGATAGATGGGGTTCGTTACTTCTGTAGTTCACATGCTCTACCAAATTTCCTTTAATGCCAGTTGAAGCCATCTCAGCTCTAGCTGCTGCTTTTCTGTTTCTACACAAGATCACTCTATAACTCCAGCATCTGATCGTATCAGTGCCTGAGTTCTGAAAGCGCACCCAGATGAGGTGTTAATCTGTCTCTCCCTAAAGTCTTAAAGGTCTTTTCAGGAAGAGGAAACCAGAAAAGTACAGCAGTGCCTTGCAAAGGAATTTGGAACTTGGTAAAACTA
Organism: Ceryle rudis; assembly: GCA_033439905.1. Taxonomy (NCBI): domain Eukaryota; kingdom Metazoa; phylum Chordata; class Aves; order Coraciiformes; family Cerylidae; genus Ceryle; species Ceryle rudis. The sequence goes on along the minus strand of JAAGNO010002619.1, from coordinate 76,932 downwards.
GCAGAGGTGCTTCCTTTACTTTCATTTACTCTTTCTCCCCAACTCTAGATCAGTTTGAGCAAAGCAGATAGATGCAGATTTGAAACATTTTGTGGAGAAAATGGACTGGGTGAAGTAGTAGTGGCAAGGAAAACTAAGTGATTCCTCCCTGTTCAAGGTTTTAGGGCAAGCTTTTTTACAAGAAGAAGTTGCCTTCTGAGGTATTTGTGGCAGGTGTAAAAGGTGCTGGGTGTCATGTGGAGAGTGTTGTGTTCAGTAGCTTGCCTTGAAAAACAAGGCAGGGCATGCTCTTTAATGCTTCTTGAATAGTGCTAGAAATGTGAAGAAGAGAGAGAGCACTTAGGTGAAGATTGATTTCCTACAACATGGTGCTGAGGAATGTCCAAGACACCACTTCCTACAAGCTGCCCCCAGGAGTCCAAACCTCAAGGCATAAAACATTGGGTGAGATGGGAGAAATGGGATTATTTCATGAGCCCCCTTATAATTTTATCTTAAGTTGTTGGGATTTTTTTTAGAAGTTTCTATTCTGTGTGTTTACCTCAAAGGTAAGTAAGTTCCTAGTAATTCCCTGAAGCTACGGTCTCTCAATGGCTGATTCATTACATTTGCTGCTTCTCCCCATTCTGTTAAGCTACTGCAGTAACAGTTTAAAATATATAAATGCTTTCCAAATGAGAAAGAATGTGAGTAGCACAGCTCCAGTGGGAAAACAGTATGTGATATTATTATTAAGGGATTATGTCTCTTAAGAATTTCTCCATAATACGGACAAGTTGCTCTGTGGATGATGGAGCAGATAAAGCCAGTTTTCTGTCGAGTTTCTCTCGCCTAGTCAGAATCCTTGAGGCCTAGTAAGGTATAAACTGGAGTTACCCTATTTTTCTGTTATTTGTAGCTTCTTTTCCTGTGAGTTCTCTTGATAAGTTAACAGTAGGCACACTTCAGCCTTTTCCCAAGGGGGAGGCACCAGCATAGTCACATATAAGTGCATATATTTTATATATATGTACATACATATATAGTTTTCATTAACTTTTAAGGAATGTAGTGTTTTGAGACCTATAGGTGTTAAATGAAGGACACCCATGCAGATACAGTAGCATGTTTTGCCGAATGATGAAGTTTGGAATAGCCTGTGATGTTATAAGAAAATAATTCAGTTTTGGTTGAATCCCAGGAAATTTCCTGCTGTCCTTGTGCATCTTTGTAAATGTATTTCTGTAGATTATATGGTTTCAGATCACCCTTGGATAGAAATTAAATTGTGCCTCATCAGTTGATACTGACTCAAAAATGGTGGTTTTAAGAGTGTGATTTATATTCCATCAATCTATTGAGACAGATGCTCTTCTCTAGATACTGTTCTTCCCTTCTATCTTTTTCCAGTGACAGGAGCTGTGTGCCAGTCTCAGTTGATGATAAGCCTGATTTCTTTCTGTTCCTCTTCTGTGCTTGTAAGAATAGACAGAGTTGCAGGACAGTTTAGGGTGTTTTTTTTTTTTTTTAGATCAGACCTGAAGTTGTGATGATACTTGTTAGTGGTATGTACAGGTGTATCATTCCTACTATCAAACAGAATTCTGCAAATCTTTTTTCTTTTTTAGCAGGAAGTTATTTTGAACTTATGGTCATTTGATTTTTCTCTCTCAGTTCTGCCTCTGGAGCTAGATTAAATCTGCAGAAGAAATCACTGCATTTATCATAGCAATGTAATGAACTTCAGCATTTATTCAGATGAAGCACCTTGGTACTAGGCAATGGCCTCCCATAGAAACTCAGGGGACATAAACTGGGGCAATGGGTTGTGGGATAACCTTACGTTGAGGCTGACTGGAGAGTTACCTGGCAAGTTGATCAGGTGTCCTGAAAGATAAAGTCTCTCCGTTGCCATCTGAGGTAACTGAGTGCTCTCCTGCAAGAGAGGGAAGGGAGCTGGCATGGTTTTGTAGCAAAGGTGTCCTTTGTAACTGCAGAAAAGGTGAAGAAGAATTGAATTGATGGCAAAGGAGAGTGATAAATTCCCTCATGGGAAATGCATGGGTTAAGAGATCCTGGATTCCTTGGTGTATTCTTACTTAAGCCTCAGGAGTCCTTGAGGGGAAGAGCAAAGTGAAGTAGGGAAAATGACTAAAAGAATGAACGTTTTATTTATTTAGATATTCAAATATTAATATTTACCCTGTCCATTTAAAGTAATTTGATTTTTGGAACCTTTAGGAGTCCTTAAATGCTTCCAGTCTCATATCTCTCAAAGTGGGTTATGCTTGTAGATGTCTTGTAACATTGAACCTTTAAGTAAAAAGTGTTGTTATGGTGGTGTAGGTAATTAAAAGCAAGTGGAGCTCATCAGTCCTGTAAAGCAAGCAGCTAAAAGCTAGTGTATCTTGTTTTTGTAGAGGGCTTGCAAACACAGTCACCGTTTCAGAGGAACCAAGCAAAGGTAACACTGGCTTGTACTTGCCAGTGCTGTGTTTAAAGGCACATACATACTACGAGCTTTGTCCACTCATGGCAAATGTACAGGGGTTGATTTGTAAATTTAAGGATTTCACTCTGCACCCTCTCAGGTAGAATTTCTCTGAATCAAGGATATCTCTAAGGCCTCCCACTTTGTGCTGCACAGCTGGTCTGTGCTCATTGTGCCTCTGATACTGCTGCAGAGCTTTGTTGTGTTTATTGCGGAGAATATGTTTACAAGGTATGAACATGTAGTAGTACTGCTTGAGTTTTAGGGGTTTCAGGTATTTTGTTGTTTATTTTTCCAGAAAGTAAAAAGCCCAAGTGTGATGACTGTAAACCTGTGAAGTTTTACAATTTTGTCTCGCAGAAATGTATGTGGTCTTTATAGTTTTTCTTTTTTTCCTTAAATCATGCAATAGAAATGCAAAAAAAAAAAACCACTTGCAGAACCCCAGTGTAGTTGTGTGCTTTACTGGTCTGGGAGTGCAGTTGCAAAAGATTATTATGTATATTAAACCAGAAATTGACTTCAGAGAGACATGCAAATTCGTGTAGGACAAGTTCACAAAAAGCTATTTAAACACTAAGATCTCTGGCTCAGAAGATCCCTAACGTATGGACTCTGGAAGCATCACTGTGTGGTTGCTTATATACTTTTCTCCAGCCTTCACTGCTGGCTGGTGCCTGGGACAGGGGAATGGATTTTGTGGACCAGTTGCCCTTATGCATTAGCCCAGTGGAGACTGAGAGTTGTCATGATATGGAGATAAATGGTTAGCAAGGTAAGCACAGAAATAGAAATGGCATAGTAGAAGTAGGTTCATTATTTTTGTCTCTGGCAAACATATCACAGCTTTTTTTTTTTTCTTTTGTTCTGAAATTTTTTAAACCTCAAAATGTACAAAACCAATTGGGAGATTGTTCTCCCTAAACCACTTAAATTTAAAGGGAAGGAAGAGGAAAGAAAATGTAGTAAGTAAATTAATGTAACAAAGGCTTTATGCCTGTGAGCACTTCTGCATATGCTTCAATTTCATTTCAGTGGTTATTTCCATTGAAATGAATATAAGTATTAACTAGAGTGAAGTTAAACTTGCATGTGAACTTCCAGAAAGGAGAGGCAAAGAGAAGGGTAAGGAAGAAAGTGGAATCATTAAAAAAGAGACACTTTGCAGAGGTGAAAGAAAGCTGGTTCTTGGAGATAAAAACTTAAGAAAGATAAAAGAACAACTTGTCTCAAAGAAAAGAAAACCTGATAGGGAAGGAAGAACAAATGCAGATTCAAATGCACGAAGTGCCAAGACACTGCCTTTGCACAGAGGAGCACTGTGCTGTTGTAGGCCCCCTTCTGAGTGTTTTTCCTGCTGCATGAATCGCAGTATCAAAGCTCAAGTTTTTATTTTATGTTATTTTATTTTAGTTTAGTTTAGTATTTTATTCTATAGAAGTTTGCTGTCAGAGTGCAATGTTTTTTTTTAATGGGTCATCATATTCTGCTGCTTAGGTTTGTTCACTTAAAATATTGCTTGTTTGTTTATTTTTACTGAATTGAAAGAGTGTAATTTCTGGAGAGATCTATCCTGAGTCTGGTATCCTTGATGATGAATGAAGGTCATTGATGCTATGTTTTCAGATGATAGAAAGCCAAGCGATGCTTCAGGCAGTTCTGGAGATGGACAGGGATTCAGAAAGTCTTGGTTACAGGATGTGAATTACTAGATGCACACAGCAGGGATAAGTGCACAGAGTTCACTCCACAAACATACAATGAGCAGGGATCAGTAGCGTGGCAGTTCTATGGAAAAGGAGGTGCAGATTGTGGTAGATCACAAATCCAGCATGAGTCAGCAGTGTCATGGTCTTGTTAAGGAAACTGCATTACAGTATTTATGACAAGTACTGTTTCTGGTGGTACAGGTAAAGTAATCCTCCTATTATATTTGTACTTGTAAAGTCTCAACAGCAACGATTCAATTTTGTCTGCTTCCAAAAAATGAAGGCCAGCTTCAGATTCCACTGTAGCCCATGAAGAACATGTGTGTTGGAGGGGCAGGAGAAAAGAAAAGGGGGAAAATAAACCAACCAACCAAACAAAAAAAACCCAAACAACCAAAACCAAACAAGAGACAGAAAACTATCTGTCATTTAAAAGAAAAGGAAAACAGATAATTTGGGGGATTTTAATTTTGTGGGGTCTGAAGAGGGGAAAAAAGGAGGCATAAAAGAGAGACTTCTGTGTAAAGGACTGTGCACACAGGTATAAACTGGTCTACTGTCCTCCAGGAGGCAGTAGATTTAAATTGTACCAGAAGATAGAAACTTGGACATTAGAGGGAAAATAGAATTGTAATGGTAAAAGTAGCTTGCCCCTGGAATACACTTTCAAGGATGTTGAAATTTCTGTTCTTCAGCATCAAACTAACAAATGTACACACAGAATAAGTTATCCAACATCTGTCAGGAATGGTTTAAGTTTAAATTTATTCTTAGCCGGGGAAGAGGACATGCTTTTCATAGTCCCTTCATCCCTGTTTTCCTTACACCGAAGAGACTGAAGAACCTTTGTGTCCTCTCTGTTCACATCACTTCTGGCTGTTTGTGCATGTCTGTGTGTGCTTGTATAGTTAATAAATGGGCAGTGGTGACTGCATTTTGTTCAGTAATTTGTCCTGCTGCCATGCATTAAATGTGCCCATAGTCTGTGTATGCCCCTTGAGAGAGTAGTAATGGAGAAGCACAAGGAAGGTGAACTTTGTGGAGTTTTAAATGACAAAGTGGTGGTGACACCTAGGAATACTTCAGCAGACATTTGAACCCTTGGACCAGGTATGTCCAGTGTTGAGACAGGCTTTCCCTGGATTCTCTGCATTGCCAGTGAGAGAGACACCCTGTCAGATTGCGGCTCCCCTAGAATCGGGTGGCTCACCTAGCATTGATGGTTGCTTTTCTTCAGCTACATGGGGCAGTATTTCTAAAAGTAGATGTGCAGTAAATCATAGAATTGTAGAATCATAGAACTGTAGAATAATTTTCTTTGGAGAGACCTTTAAGATCATCAAGTCCAACCATTAACCTAGCACTGAAACTAAGCCTTAATGATCTAGTTAAAAACATAAACACTTATGGACTATTTTGTTGGTTTGGTTTTGTTTTGTTTTCAGTTTTTTGGTGGGCTTTTTGGTGTGTGGGTTTTTTTTTTTTCTTTTATAAGTCCAAGACAATACCAGTTTTTTACTAATAGGAATTCAGCAAACTCCATTTTTTTGCCAGCCCTTTGGTTTTGATGAGCCTCTCTTTGCTTTCTGGTTTCAATCTTTTGTGGCAGCAAAGGCACTGTACAAACTTAATACTGTAAACTGCAGAAGGGATGTTGTCAGAGGGGAGAGAGAGTATTTAAAAAACAAAACAAAACCAAAGGTTTTGAATCTAAAGCTCAAGTGGGTTGATATTTTGAAACAGATGTTAAATATATACTCAGTATTTTACTAGTTTTTTCAGCTTCTTAGCTTTATGATGATACAGTATTTTAAATGGCAAAATATTCTAGTCAGCTGTCTGAGCAGTGAGTTGTTAACTCAGTAATAGATTTAAGTATGAGCTCTTTGTTGTGATTTTTCCTGCCTGTGCTTATGCTAGTGAATTGCGACAACAATTTTTCTACTCACCTGTTATCAACAAACTATTCAGCTAGCTTCTTTCTACCCAGATAGACATCAAATCAAGAGTTGTTGGGGGTTTTTTGGTTTTGTTTTTTGGTTTTTTTTGTTAGAAATACTCAACGGAATGACCTGATATATGAGAGGAAATTTGTATTTCACAGAGGTCATTTTTGTCTTCTCTCCTGAGATCAAGATCACTTGGGATGCTGCACTGACAGCTCTGACAGTTCTAATTGGTTTCTTTGATGCTGTGATAACCTGGGGTTGTTTTATTTTTTTATTTCTTTTCCCCCTCCAAATGAAAACTTGAACTGCACGTGGCTCGCTGTGACTCAGGATCAAGATTTAAAGGTTTTCAGACATTGGAATTTCTAGTGGCTACTCCATCCCAATAAACTGTTAGACATACATCTGGCACACAAAAAATTCAAGGATCAAAGTGATATATAGGCTGTGGGACTATGTAGAGGAAAGCTAGATCTTCACAGTGAATACCTGATATATTCTCTTTTGGCTGCTTTCCTAATAGGCAAATATATGTTCTGTAACCTCTCTGATCCTTGTCCAGTTCTCTGGTTGGGTTTTGTGGAAGATTATGTTTTGTTGTGTGTCTTCAGCTGTTGCTCTTGTTGCCATGGCTTGTTTCAATGCCTGCTCAGAGGGTGGACAGTAACCACACCAAAATAATACTCCCACAAAAAGCTTGCTGTATAAGTAGTTACAACTGTTCAAATAGATGGATAGATGATGGTAGATCAGTGGATGTGGTTTATCTTGATTTCAGTAAACATTTGACACCATCCCCCATAGCATCCTCGAAGCTGAACTGAGGAAGTGTGGTCTGGATGATCGGGTAGTGAGGTGGGTTATGAACTGGTTGAAGGATAGAAGGCAGCGAGTTGGGGTCAATGGGACAGAGTCTAGCTGGAGGCCTGTATCTAGTGGAGTCCCTCAAGGGTTGGTACTGGGACCAGTACTGTTCAATATATTCATCAATGACCTGGGTGAGGGAACAGAGTGCACTGGCAGCAGCTTTGCTGGTGACATAAAACTGGGAGTAGTGTCTGACACACTGGAAGGCTGTGCTGCCTGCCAGCCAGCAAGATCTGGACAGGCTGGAGAGTTGGGCAGGGAGAAATGTAATGAAGTATAACAAAAGCAAGTGTAGAGTCTTGCATCTGGGAAAGAACAACCCCAGGTACCAGAACAGGCTGGGGACTGACCTGTTGGAAAGCAGCACAGGGGAGAGGGACCTGGGGATCCTGGTGGACAGCAGGATGACCATGAACCAGCAATGTGCCCCTGTGGCCAAGAAGGCCAATGACATCCTGGGGTGTATTAGAAGGGGGGTGGTTAGTAGTTCAACAGAGGTTCTCCTCCCCCTCTACTCTGCCCTGGTGAGGCCGCATCTGGAATATTGTGTCCAGTTCTGGGCCCCTCAGTTCAAGAAGGACAGGGAACTGCTTGAAAGAGTCCAGTGCAGAGCCACAAAGATGATTAAGGGAGTGGAACATCTGACTTAGGAGGAAAGGCTGAGGGAGCTGGGTCTCTTGAGCTTGAAGGAGACTGAGGGGTGGCCTTACTAACATTTAGAAATATATCATGAGTGAGGGTCAGGAGGATGGAGCCAGGCTCTTCTCAGTGATGTCCAAAGATAGGACAAGGGGCATCGTGTGCAAGCTGGACCATAGGAGTTTCCATGGGAACGTAAGAAGAAACTTTTTCATGGTGGGGTGACAGAGCACTGGAATAGGCTGCCCAGGGAGGTTGTGGAGTCTCCTTCTCTGGAGACATTCAAAACACACCAAGACCTGGTGATTCTGTGATTCTGTGAAATAATTATGCTGCTGCAAATACCTTGATTAATTGTTATCTTGGCCACCTAAGAATGGCATCATGGGTTTATAGTTGCTCCTTGAATACTACACAGCAAGCTTATAACTTTCTCAGGGTATCACTTTTAACTTAATTTTACTGCACAGTATCTTTGCAGCACTAGTTACGTGCAGAAATTATATGCTGACTAGTACAAGTACTAACCATTTTATAGTACTCTAGGAGTGATAAAATAGATGTTAAAAGCTGTGTAAGGAGTTAATTGTCTATACAACATGAATGTATGAAACACAGGAAGCAACATGGTATCATTGCTGTTAAGCTCATGTTTTTTTCTACCTTACTCCCCTTACTGTTTATTTGCATTTCTGCATTGAATTTGAACTATTGAATTGCTGTGGTTTTGTTTGTATTTTTTTGGAGAATGGGGGGAGAGAATTTGTGTATGGGAGGTTTTTTGATTGCTTTTCTGCTGTGGTGGGTGCCACACTCCTGTGTCACACTAGCAAATGATACCATGTTAGTGAAAATGAGCCAACAGCAGCAGATGTGTGGAGAGCAACGTGCAGTGCCAATGTTCCTGTGCAGTTCAGAAGGTTCTGCTCTGAATAGGATGTAGACTGGCCCTTCAGGTGTTACTCCTTGTCATCTGTATGCCAATGTGGAACTCTACCAAAGTGTGTGTTCCCTAATGGTTTTGTCTAGAAGTCCGGTTCATGGGCTCCAGTATCCCTCAACAGTATGAACAACAGCAGGTTGAGTTCATAGAATCATAGAATGGTAGGGATTAGAAGGGACCTCTGCAGATCATAAAGTCCAACTCCCCTGACAATGCAGGATCACCCAGGGCAGGCCACACAGGAACAGATCCAAGCGGGTTTTGAAATTTTGTCTCCAGAGAAGGAGACTTCACAACCTCTCTGGGAAGCCTGTTCCGGGCTCTGTCACTCTCACAGTGAAGGAGTTTTTCCTCATGTTGAGGTGGAACTTACCATGTTTCACCTTGTGACCATTACCTCTTGTCCTATTACAGGGAACACCCGAAAAGAGACTGGCCCCTTCTACTTGACACCCATCCTTCAGATATTTGTAAACAGTAATAAGATCCCCAGATAAGAGTTGAGACAAACAGGAGAAGAACTTCGAAAAGGCACTGCTGATCCAAGTGCAGAATGCTCATGTATACGCACCTTCACTAGACACTTTGGTTCTAGAAAAGAATCTCTTTTCTTTGTTTTCTTAAGATAGCAAATAATTGAGAAAGAGGCATCCCCTTGAGGGTTTGTCTCCCCGCTGTGTTCCTGTGGGGATGAAGGCAATGAAATTGTTGTAAGTGTTGGATCTTAGTAGTGTCTGTGCTGTCCCTGTTGTACATGAGGAGAATGCTTGTAGTCCTCTTGTAAACCATTGCTCCATTGCTGGGTTTTTTTGGGTTGTTGTTGTTGTTGTTGTTTTTTAATTTTATTTTTGTGTGTGTGGTTTTGTTTTGTTTTGTTTTTCTCTACTGGCCTTTCAAGGTTCTGCTGAAAAGATAGTAGGTTTATTTTCTGCTAAAACTGTATGGGTTTGAACTGCACTTGCTGACTGGCTCTTGTGTGCCAAGTCTCTTCATTTCACTCTCCAAATCCAAAACTATTGGGGAAGCCTCTAGGGTAAGCAGGTACTGGAGGGGGAGGTAAGCCTTGATTCCATGGGAAAAAGTCAGAGATAGAGATAGTTGAAGGATCTTGCTCCTCTACCTCAACACATACTAGTAGTACTGTTTCCTTCTCCAGAACTCTGAGGGGCTCAGTTCCAGGTGCTCTGAAAGCTCATTTCAGAGGAGTTGCTTTTATTGGCTGTATTTTTCCATAATTGTCCACAGTATGTTGACCTGCTTTCTCTTTCTGTTAGATTTTATTAAATACCCTGTTTGTAACTCAGCTTATAACTTGTACATTTGCTAGAAGGACAAGACCATTTTAATGAAATGACCTTAAGAGATTTCTTCCTCTTTCACCCTAGACCAGAAATATGAAATTTCTTTTCACTACCTTGAAAACTTAGAAAGTTAAATAAGGAACATGTTTATTAAGTGTAATTTTTATAAATCTTATAAGCATGGACATCTTTTTTTCACCGTACAATTGAATATAAGACAATTTCCAGAAATAGTCATAAAGTTCTAGGACATTTAACTTTTTAATTATTTTTTCCATCTCTTTGTAGATGTATTTGTCAGGCCTTACACCAGAAGATCTCTGTTTTGGTGACTCACCAGTTGCAATATCTCCGTGCTGCAAGTCAGATTCTAATTTTGAAAGATGTAAGTGATTGCAGTGTTTATACTTCGATAACTCACATACTTTCTGATTAACCTTTTTATCTAAGAATGGAAAAAAACAGTTAAAACATTTATTTTTAGTTTGTAAATACATATTCTGTCTACTAATGACCATATATGTTTTTAAAGATTTGTAATTACCAACTAAAGTTGATTTTTGTTAGAATACCTTTCCTGAAAAATCTGTTTCTGAATTTTATCACGCGTATACCTAGACTTACATACTGAATTTTATCTTACATATGTGTAATATACTTATTACTTAGAGAATTACTTATTTTCAGACTTTGCTTTTACTTGTTTCTTACACTCTTGTGTGAATTAAGAACTATGTTGATGTTGCAAACAGTCTCTTTTTTAAATTAAGGCTGAGAAATGTTCACAGATACCTTCGAGAATGAGCAGACTCAGCGAAGCTGTTTCCTTCCAAACTTTGTTGTACCAGATACTCAGGGTAGAGGGGAAACTTGAGCTGTTTGGGTTCTTTGTGTTTTGTTTTTAGGGTTGGGTAGTGAAGTACTTGAAATTACTTCTGATGTATCACAAAGTTGCAAAAAAGTACACTAGCTATTTTTTTCCTCCCATTCAGACTTCTTTAAAAGTTACAGTGGCTTTCTAGAAATAAATTTGTGATAGAGCTGTAATAAATGTGGAAATGGTCAGTGTTGTTCCTTGTACAGCTCTGTGAGGACCAGAAAATTAAGCTGCTGTTTACCCCTAGCCTGAAGTTATATAAAACTCCAACATGTGCTGTAAAACTAGAATATGTACTGTAGTTCAATAGCTTGTCCTAAAGCTGCATGGCTGTATCCTGCAGCTTTTCCAAGGAGGTAACTCCCACATGGCTGTAACTGGGACTTTTGTCATCCCATTTGTATGCTCTTTGGCCTGATTAGCTGCAGGGAATGGACTGGTTAGGCGGTGAGGATCTTATTTCTGACCTTCTTCTAAATGAGGAACTGAGAGTTAGAGGCTTCAGCTTAGTTACTGCTGTGGGATAGGTGCTCAGCAACTGCAGAACTCGAGGCAGCAAGGAGATATAGGGAAAATTATCCTTTACAGAAAGTATATAATGAAAATAATCACAGCTTATATTAATTGTAGGGTAAAATGGTGGGGAAAGGTACCTATTCAGAGTTCCTGAGATCTGGCATCGACTTTGCTTCCCTTTTGAAAAAAGATGAGGAGGTAGAACAGCCATCGGTTCCAGGAACCCCCAACCTGAAGTCTGCCCGGAGCCGAACCTTTTCGGAGTCCTCTGTCTGGTCCCAGGATTCTTCTGTCCACTCACAGAAAGATGGAGCAGTGGAGCAACAACCTGTGAGTGTTCAAAGGGTAGACTTGTCACAATTCTTGTCTGGCTGTTTTTTTAACTCAACTTTGATAAGGGCTTTCTCCACTGCATTTGAATTTCAGGGACTGTTGGATTGCATTTGCAGGTGAGAGCTCATCCATGGTGGATCTGCCCAGTGCTGTGCTTGGCTGGCAGACCTGCCACCTGGGCTGCAGAGGGCAGGCAGCTCACAGCTCTGCCCTGTTCTGTTCAAACCCAGCAGGGTGAGTTTGTTCAGGTTCAGCATCAGCTTTGTGGGATGCAAGAAACATTCCTGTAGGGGTCCAAAGGCACTGCAATGTGCTTCCTTCATCCTGTCCTCTTGACATCGGTGCTTTAAAGTGCTAGTACCACTGTATTGGGTGGGTTCTATGTGTCTGTGCAGTGCTGAGCTCAGAGGAACGCTTTCCCTGAAATCCTGAGCTCTGGGAAATGCGTGCAGAAGCAGTGGCTTTATACCAAGTCTACATTTGCATGGCAGGTGTTAACATAACCACATGGTCTTGAGGTGGCCCTGAGGGGATAACCTTGGGACACCACTGTATTACTCCCCAGCCTTTCTGTTGGTGAAAACAGAATGCTTTGTATGATGCCAGCTGGGCTACCAGGTGCCTTGTTATCCCTTGGTCTGCACAGTGCAAAAGCAGCCATAAGGGTTTTTTTTTGCCAGAGGTGGCCTTCTGCTGGTGTGTTCTGCACTCATGTAAAACAGCACAGCAGCCCTGTACCCCTGCTAGACTTGTGCTAACTCTGCATCCAGAGAACACAAACAGAACAAATAATCCCTGTGGATCCCTGATCCTTTGTCACCTTTGTGTTATGATATATATGAAAAGCAGTGAGAGAAAACAAGGGGAAAAAAAACCAAACTCAAACCAAATAAATAAAAAGAATGCTGCAGGCTTTCTCATACCTTTTTGGAAGAATGGTTTCATGCCCCAAATCAGTCAACTTACCTGAACCTCCCCAAACTTACTAAACTTACCCAAAGCAGTAAACCTGACATTATTAATGTCCCAGACGTGACTCCACTATTAAATCTACAAAGGTGTGCCAAACTTTTTATCATCACTAGAGCTGTTGGATGGGGGTGGGGGGGTGTGGAGAAACCAAGATAGGCTTTTCTTGTTTTATGGGTGAGTAGGTGGGATTTCTCCTTTCACATCTGTGTCAGGTCTGTTGATTCCCCTGCCCTTGTACAGCCATGACTGCTGACAACAAAATCAAGTGTTATATGTCCACTGAATTTGCTCTAGTTTTTCTATCACACATGTTGTTAAAAAAACCCAACCAACCAAACCCTCCCCCCCCAAAAAAACCCAAAAAACCAACCAACCAAACAAAAAAACAAAACAACAAACAAAACAAACAAACAAAAAACCTAAACCAAAACAAAAACAGAATACTGATTATTTGAATAGTTCTTTTACCTTTTTTGCTTGTCTCATTTTTGCCTTTTTGGTCTTCCACTGTCCCTCCTCTATTGATGGCTTAATATGATTTCTCATTTGTCATTTTACTTGTTTTCCCTGGTATCAGGTGCTTTGTTGGTACTTACAAGGAGGTGATTAGGACTTTATGGGTAATTTATTCCTCTGTACATTTTGATGCATACTTGCGCTTACTTTAAATACAATTCTGAAAAGGAAAGGTTACACACACTTGCATTCTGAAAACAGAATCTTTCCCAAGTCAAGGCCTTAGTTTCCAGAGCTGTTATGACTGAAGGTATTACATAAGAAAAGAAAAACCTGGGTTATTGGATAGAGTAAATGTGTCTGGCTGTAAATGAAGTGATATTACATTCTGTGATGCAATGCAAAATAAACCCCTCACACTCTCATTTTGCAGAGTAGATTTTTCAGCATTATTGCACTGAGACTAAATTTTTTTTGTCAAAGATGTAGTTCTAAGTTTTTAGATGCATCATCACTTTATCTCCTTAGTTAATTGTTTCCTAATTCTGAATCGTGACTTTCAAGTGGCTTAGTCTGAATCTGCAACTGCAAGGTTGATGGTTTTTATTCTCTTTTTTTTTCAGGCTGAAAATGCCCTGGCTGCAGTGCCAGAGGAGAGTCGCTCTGAGGGAAAAATAAGCTTTAAGATTTACAGAAAATACTTCACTGCGGGAGCAAACTACTTCGTGATTTTTATACTTTTAGTATTCAATATTTTGGCACAGGTAAGTTGTCGGAAGACACAAATAATATTGAATGTATTTTAGAGTTGCCTTTTTTTTCTTTTCTTTTTTTTTTTTTTAACATAGTGTATGCTTGTTACTGTGATGTTTCCTTTAAGATGTTTGGGAGCATGGTGTTCTTTAATGATTTTGTAGTATACTCAACCAAATTTTATACATCAACATGGAGTTTTGGTACAGCATTGAGAGTTCTTGCACTGATCCTTATTTCAACAGTTTTAATAATTCAATAAAATAATTATTTTACTGGCAGGATCACACAGAAATTATAAGCCAGTCTAATTATTGGAGCTAGAGAACAAAATCATAAGGTGTATAAAGTAGTGTTTAACAAACCTGAACAGTCAGTATGTTTCCAGTTGAGGAGGGTAGAGAGGTTTACTGGGTACGGGAGGACGGAGTCTTGACAGAAGTGTTAAAAGAAAATCTCATCAGCTGATAAGTGCAGGTCATGAGAAGGGCCAGAAGGAGGGTCAGTGTTTGGCAGAGTAAGACAGTGAGGAGGAGGATAGGCGAATACTGTGTGTAATGCGGAATGTAGCAGGTATGTAAAAGAATTATTAAACAAGGAAAATGATTTTTAAACTTACTGAAAGAAATGGTGAGCTGAGGAAGCTGCGTGGAGATAGTTTATTGCCTTTTACCTGTTCCCTGCTGAGAAAGCTTTCATTCATTTCATGGAAATGATTGATCTTGGTTGTAAAAAATAGTAGGCTATATATTTAGACATGTTACTTCCTTTTTGCTTGTCCTTGAATTGAGTCTGTTGGAAAGATAGCTGTGCAAGATCAGATCTCTGCGGTAGACAGCTCAGAACTTTAAATTCATGTGAACAGAGGTGTGTTGTGAGATAAATAATCGTGTTACAAGTTTGTAGTCACCTCTCAGCACAGAAGGAAGGTGGCAGTAGGAAGTTTTCCCTCCCTCTCTTCTCTCATCCTTCTTCAATCCTGTTTCTGGTAATTATCTCCCGTAAACACAAATTTCAAGACTGGTAACATCAGAAAGTTTGTTAATCAAAAAGCATTTTGCAATATCACTAGTAGAAAATTTAGGAACTGAAAAATGAGTTCTTTAATGTGCAATTAACATACATTAGGAAGAGCTACTGTAGTTTGTTTGCTTAAGTGTATTGCTTTCCTTTAGTTTGCTATCATGTAAGGTAATTTAAGGTAACTTACTTCTTTGTAGAGGGTTCTAATGCACCTTCTAATGTGCTTTGCAAATTGCTGCTGGTCTTGAAAGACTGGATGGCATACTTTCCTGAATATGTGATGTTTTCCCAGAGAGCATGAAAGAATAGCAAGGAAATTTAATTTTCTAATGTGTTTTTCATTTCATAAAATGATTTTTATATTTGCCTCTTTTACTGAAGGTGGCATATGTGCTTCAGGACTGGTGGCTTTCTTACTGGTAAGTTGATGATAATGACTGGTCAGTCATTTCTGCCTTTTCAGTCAAGTGCTGCTTGGCTAATAGAAATCAGTGTCATAGAGGTGATGGTGGTGGCGGGAAACCTTTCTAGGACATACATTTCAGAATATGCTTGATAACTTTTCTGATCTCCACTCATTTTGGGGGTGGGGGAGGGGGTGGAATTTAAACTCTATGCTGAATTGTAGCCTGGGATTGCTTCTACTCATGGTGTGATGCATGACAACATCAGTACATGGGATCTTTTGAACTGAAGATTTCCACACAGTTGAATCTAGAAGCAGTTAAATGTACTCATGAATATTTGCAGACTGTGATTTGATGATCGTTATCTTCTGTATGCATTTCCACAGGGCAAATCATCAAGAAAAGTTAAATGTCACAACAAATGGAAATAATGGAGTGAATGAGACTGAACATCTAGACCTTAACTTTTATTTGGGAATTTACGCAGGTAATTGCACACTCACGAGTGTGTGTCTCAAGAACTATTTATTATCTGACCTAGCATAGTAAAGAGTTTTGAGAGGTGCAAAGCAATGGTGACGTGGGGAATTATGATCTCTAGCAGTAACTGAGTAATGTCGTAACAGATTGGGAGCCTGAGTCTTGCTTCCTGACTAAATTAATTGGAATAAACAAAATAAACTATTAACAGAAATAAGTTGAATGCATTCTAATTTGCTTTGACTGGATTTTGGAAGGTAAACTAGGAATTGAGTATTAAAAAAAGTCAGTCACTGTAAGGTTGTGGTTATCATTTATACTAATAGGTCATTGAGCCGAATCTTTGGTCATTATATGGATGGGCAAGAGGGATTAGAAATGGATATTCATTCTGTGCTGTTCTGTAACTTGGCATAGCTACTTTCATCCTGAAGTGCCATAGCAAAAGAACCAGTTTTTAAAAAGCATCCTAGATGGGTGTGCAAAGCAGTATGTTAACAAATATTTCAACATATTTCAATAGGTAGCCATATGCTTCTGAAAATCCAAAAGAGGGCATTGATCCTTGTATTCAGGCATCCAGACATCTTGAAAAACTGCTCTGAAATATGGTAAAAATTGGCACAGAAGAATCATATGTAGAAATATGCTCTCTGACTCATGAGCATTCAGACTATTTAGCACTCCTAGTGATGTAAGGTTTTGTATGGCATGGTAATTTCTTGATGGAGATGTAAGTGATAGGTCTGAGAAAACAGGTGGAATACCAGAAGAGTATGTGTTGAATATATTCCAAAACATCTCTCATGGGTGAGAGGATAGGTGGAGCATTTTTTGTTTGAGGTTTTTTTCAGGAATCCACGTGATCTAAGTGCTTGACAGAAAACATTGTGCTTGGCCTGGGAACCAACAGTTTAGGAGCCAGATAAACTTGGCTCTTATTTTCTCTGTGTAATGTCTTATTTCATGAGCTGTTCCAGTGGACTGCACAGTATGATTAAGTGTGGCAAACTTGGCTTTCTCTGACTGTATAACCTAAACCATGTTATGGAAAATTTTATCCTTTAAGGCAAATTTTTTTCTAGATAGCAGAACAGCAGAAGATACCTTTATATTGAAATATTCAGATGGCTTAGTGAGATATTGCAATAGTTGAACAGACAGCATTGATTTAGCTACACAAAATTCTAAGTGAAGTTGAAAAAGTTATAAAAAGATAGTACAGTTCATATGAAGTACATAATAATCTAATGTACCTTTTTCTATAACCTCTGGAACTGTACAAAATAATTGAACATTTTTATTTCTGATTCTCAATGTTTGGAAGAAGTAAAAAAAAAAAAAAAAATCACCATGGTAGTTCCTTCCTAGTTCTTGTTGTTTCTATGAGACAAAGAATTAGAAGAGTAAAATTTCTGTTAATGGCAAACCCTATTGTCAAGAACTGAGCTACCAGTTCCACACCTTTTCTATAAAGTGAGCGTACAAAGAGTCCTTGTCCCTCTCAAACTGAGGTGGTAAGTTTTTAAATGTGGAAAGCAAAAATTTTCTCTGTGTGGCAGAATAGACGAATGACTTCAAAGTAAGTCTTGTTCCTCCCCAGCCATTAGGTATTTTCACATGATTTATTCAGTGAGGGTCATCCCAGAAGCTTCCAGTGGCTTCCAAGCCTGAGTGAAGTTGTACAAAAATGTGAGGTTCCCAGGACGTGCTCCCTCTCCTTCCATTGCTCCCACAGTCTGCTGTTAGGCGTGGGCTCTGCCACAGCCTCCTGCTTAGTACCTCTTCTGCTCCCTTTTTGCATGACCTGGCTTTCCTGATCATGTACGTGCAGTTACTCATGGAGAAGTTGTTTTCTTTTACCCAACCCTTGTGTGGACAAGGCAAACAAGCTCTCATCCCAGCCATGTGCTTTTTTTCTTAAAAACAGCACCACGCAGAACATGGGCAGTAAACTTGAGCAGACAAATGAAAGAGTGATACCTTTTCTTTCATCCTGTGAGGATACAGCAGTAAGCAGGATGGAATAACTGACTGACTTAACCACATCATACAATTTAAAACCTCACTCTTTCATACTGTTGCTGTAGCTGTACCTGAATTGCGTCTGGTTTTCACCTGTCCTTAGAACAGTCAATCTTTTATGTTGATAGTTAGGAGCTAACTTAAGGGTGTCCTCGAGGCCTGGGCATCTGGGCTTGTGGTGGCTATGATTAGTTTCTGGAGCAGATCACCTGGAGTCTAGATGCACTGCCAAGTGTAAAGTTAACACCTTCACTTTTGACCTTCCTCAACTGGGAATTTGGGCAGCCACACTGGAAATTACTGACAGCAAACAGAGCAGCAGCAATCTCATTGTTCTTTGCTTCCATCTTTTCCCCTCTAGCACCCCTGCCTTGTTAGTGGAGGTATGCCCAGAAGAAAGACAAACAGCCTGCAGACCAATTCCCTAGAAGGGCTCTATTTCACATGGCATAAGGGATGCATCTTATACTGTGTTAAAGAAACACACATAATTTGAATGATTTGATGTGGTTTACAAGGGGAGGAATGGCATGAGTGGTTTGGACTGATTGAGAATAACTCAAGGTTGTCTCTAAATAGCCATGTATATATTACTTGGTTAATACCTGCTGGCAAATGTTGAATCTTCACAGTGACCTCTGCAAGCCACAATTATACACGGCACTGTGAAATGAATTTCTTAGCAGAGCTGTTATGCATAAGGTTTTAATACAGATTTATTTCATGGGTTAACAGACATTTCCTACATTTCTATAAAGTACCAATTCTTTAAACCAAAAGAGAGAAATTGTTTAAATTCATGATAGAAACTGAAGCTAGTGACAAATACATCTGTTCTGTGTGCAGTCTGAGTCTCAGGGCTTAAGTTTGGATTCTTGCTATACACAAAAGTCAACAAAATTTGGTTTTAATTCAGTTTTGGTTTAAATTCTTCTCCTTCTGAAAGGTCCATATCTGTATGCATGCTCTGTCCATGTTTTTTTTTAATTTCAGGTTTAACGGTGGCTACAATACTGTTTGGCATAATAAGAAGCCTTCTGGTGTTTCAAGTTCTTGTTAATTCTGGTCAGACTTTGCACAACAAAATGTTTCAGTCCATTTTGAAAGCTCCTGTCTTGTTTTTTGACAGAAATCCTATAGGTAAGTTCAGTAGTAAAAAAACTCTTAATATTTAATGTACCTCATTGATTATGGTCACTGTATTTTTTTTTTCATGGGAAATTATGATTTTAGAGTATTTTTGCACATTTATGTTTGGGGTTTTTTTGCCTCTTTTACTTAAAATCTTTACATTTACTAGTGTGATCTTGTTAAATTTAAAGGTCAGAATGTTGACTGTTTATTGGTGGTTGATCTTACTCTCTTCAACTGCAGTCCAGAAAAGTGAATTTTCCTTTGGCTTTGGTGTTGTACATTGATCTGGTAGTTGCTTTGCTGTTCTGATTTAGTTTACACAGGGTGTTTTCCATATGCTGAATGTATATGCTGCATTTTGTAGGGATTCCTTTCTTGTGCTTTTCTCTGAAAGATTAGTCCCAACAATTATTTGCCCTTTTGAAAAATAATTTTAAGCATGTGTGGTATTTCGGTTTTGGGACACTGTGTAACATACCCTTACAGAATGCACGAAAGTGTAAAGCATGCAGTTTAAAACTGTAATCCAGATCCTTATGTTCTTCAGGAGAAATGAGAGAGAAGCTGAAGCAGGTGAAGAGTAGGGAAGTAGGGGTGGTACTGATTTACTAGCCAGTCTTACATGAGAAACAGAAATCTGAGGGTCTTAAGAAAAGGAAGGTAGACTTGTTCTCATAGTTCCAGAAGCTGTTTAATTATTTTAAGGGCATACAGGGATGGCTTTATTGCTTCAGAGAAATTGGTGGTATTTTCAGGAAACAAATACTCATGTGGAGAAAAGGTTCATGTCTGTAATTAGATGAATGAAACATGTACAATTTTCCTTTTAAACAAAAAATCCCCTACAATTGCAGAAGTTGAAGGCTTATGTGTTACATGGTCTACTTGTGCTGTGAGTCTGTGGTGGTGTAAATTCAAGACCACTGCAAAGGATTGGAAGTGAAGCCATAAGACCAGGAGACAGGATAGTGGAGAGCTAGTGAGAGCACATACATCAGAAGAAATCTTGGTACTGATGGGATTTGCTGTCAGATAGGCAGGGATTTTCCTTTTCTCTCTTTTTTTGGTTTGTTCGGGGGGTTTTTTTTTTGGTGTTTGTGCGCAGTATATGCAGTTACTATTATTTGAGGGAATACATAATCACCATGTAAGAATGCCCATAAACCTGGCTCATCATAACAAACTAAGAACTATCAGGGACAATGCAGAGTAATAAATAACAGTATGCTTTGTAACATAGTGTGAAGCTCAAATTAGTTACATTCATAAGATCTGCCTGTCACTGGTATTCACGCACTGTTTTGCTGTCGTGACTTACAGATGTGTGTTTCTATTTATCAGCAGATATTTTATAATAGGAGATTAACTTCAAATGTGCATATATTTCTTTCCCTTCATCTTTCTTTTGGTCATGGTACCATGCAAAGGTACTGCTGTTCTGATCTGTACATCTTTCGAAAAAGGAAAAAAGGAAAGGGTAAAGATGACCTGTGAGACGATGCTCTTATTCAGGACTGCAGTGTGTGGCAGTTCTGATATTCTGTTTTTAACATCTGTGTTTCATTGTCTGATTTGGGTGGATTTTTTATCTTTTAGAACTTCAGATGCTATTTTTTTGCATTGGGTTGTGAAGTTTTTTTTTTAAGTAGGAGTCTTTTGGTCCTTTCTTTCTTTCTTTCTTGCTTGCTTGCTTGCTTGCTTGCTTGCTTTCTTGCTTTCTTGCTTTTCTTTCTTTTCTTTCTTTTCTTTCTTTCTTTCTTTCTTTCTTTCTTTCTTTCTTTCTTTCTTTCTTTCTTTCTTTCTTTCTTTC
>JAAGNO010002619.1:35808-56168 GCA_033439905.1 Ceryle rudis | reverse complement strand
TCCTTTCCTTTCCTTTCCTTTCCTTTCCTTTCCTTTCCTTTCCTTTCCTTTCCTTTCCTTTCCTTTTCTTTTCTTTTCTTTCTTTTTAATATGCCTTACTGTGAAAGACATGCTAAAAATAAATTGAAATTATTAATGGTTCCTTCTTCTAGGATTGTGAGTGTAATAGCCAAGCCAAACTGTTGGTTATCGTATCCCATATTAGCAAAGCTGATACTGCAGTTTCATATCTGTCATTTAAAGCATCCAGTGTGTTCTTAGTATTTCTGTGAGGTCTCTAAGACCTTAGCAGAAGCAATTGCTGAACTGACTTTTGCAGGTTTAGTTATCAAAAAATAATCAGCAATTAAGAAAGTGCCACAGTCAGTATTTTGAACACGCGATGATCCATATTCCAAAGTTGAGGAAGGAAACTTAAATAAATAGACATCCCAAGCTCTTGATAGTTCTTACTGGGGAAACAGACTAATGAGCAGCATCGGGGAGTCAACATTAGGAAATGGAAATATGTGGTGAATCGTGACATGTCTGTCAGCTCCCAATGGTGTAGATCCAATCAGTCGTGGTGAATAAATGAGATTACGTATTTCTAACAGAATTATGCTTTGTGAATCAGTTTAGGCATGAGTTCAAGAGCTCTCTTTTCAGATTGCATTAGCAATATATGGGAGGGAAGGTTGTAAAGAGAATAGTAACAAGCACCTTACCATCATGATACAAGAATGTGAATGTATTTTTGGAACCTGGAGTACACAACAAAGATGAATATGAGGACCTTTCTCCTTTCCCACCGAAAAATGTTTGTATATACACAAATTTCACATTTTTATAGTTTGATATAGATCTAAAAATAGTTAGATGTTACAGCTTTAAGTATGTTTTGCATTGGAAAAACCTTATTAATAAACATCTCTTTCTCAAGCACTTAGCCTAACCCTATTGAGTTGATAATCCTAAAGGACTACAGCTAATTGTGTTATCCAGCATTCAGAAAGAATGGTCAGATTTCTATGACTGAAATTCAAATTTATCAGCAGATACCTATACAGCATCACTTAAACAGCCATAATGAAAGCTTAATGGCAGTTAGAGATAATGTGGTTGTATTTTGGACTTTATCATATCTGACTTGTCTGCGTTTGGTGACAGAACTTGTTTATTTTTTGGAGTGTAGAATTTGACTCTCTTGAAACTTCTTTGCTCTTCTGTTCATATCCCATTAAGGGAATTGCATGCATGTCAAGGTATCTGTGAGGAGGAAAACATGGACATTTTCTACCTCATAGTGAGTGCTTTATATATTCCTCTTCATGTGTCACTTGCAGGAATAAAAGGGTTGATTTCTGTGCATGTCTAGCACAAGAGGGCAGCATGATCTGTTTTATCTCAGTCTAGCATTACAACAGCTTGTTAGAAGGATAACAAAATTTATCTGTTATGTTTTCAGAGATGATATTTGAGGAGTGAATTTTCAACCTCCCCATTGAGCAATAGTAATGTGGTGCTAATCAGTTGACCTTGTTATCTGCAGTTGCATTTTGTCTTAATCTTTTACAAGGTAAGCTTTTCACCTTGATGCAATGCTGAGTTCAGGAACTTTCTTGGCTTTGTCATTAGTGGCCAGAAGGCAGATAACCCTATAGAGTCTGATGCTTCGCTCTTGGCAAGAAGAGACCTTCTTCAGTCATTTTTCCTTTCAATTCTTTTTCAAGATGTTTGTAACATATCAAAACCAAATTGATAGAAAGCTAGATAAAAAGGACTAGGACTTGAGCAGCATTGACTTGAATTCTGAGTTCCCTCTCTTGAAATTAGTTTCTTATTGATAGTTCAGGAGATCCTAGTTTTGACAAGTTTCAGGATTTGATTCAAAATTACTTGCTTAGCTTCCAAACAAATTATTCTTTTCTGGGATTTGGTGACAGAGTTTTCTTTAGAGAAGGAATGCTAACGTGTAACTGCATCACTTTCAATAATGGTAATTTTAGTGCAGATTGTGTGTAATTTTGAACTGCATTGAGTTTAGGAAGCTGAAACTTGCTGCTGTTGTGCTGATGGGTGCTGTAAGAATAAATGAATGATATGCAGGAATTTGTTCAGATAAAATAGGAATCCCTTTCCATTCCAGAGATCTGTCTAAAATTCAGGTTGAACCAGAACCACTACAGACATACATAGGAAAATCTGGTTGGTTGGTTTTGGGGGGGGGGGGGTGTGTGTTTGTTGTTGTTGTTTTGTTTGGTTTGTTTTTTTCTTTAATCTTATTTTATCTCTTCAAACTCTTGGTTCTGACAGTTCATAGAAAGAGGATAAATATTTTGGCAGACATTACAGCATTTCTGGCCTTCCTAGAAACTGAAAGCACTGAATTGTGTGATGGTTGTCCTCTACTTGTTAAATGAGCAGATCTGTTTTTTTCCCAAAAAAAATGCTTCGTGGAAGCATTTAATCCTTCTGGGTCCTTACCTAGACTTTGAGGTTTGAACAGGTTACAAGGAGCAATATTTTCTCATTTTGGCATCCAGAAGTGACATACTAAACTAATAGCTAAATAGCAGCACATAAAAGCAAACTCCAAATAATAGAAGATAAAATGTGAAAGAAAGCCGTTGTTATAATGAAGAGTTTGTTTTTCTTTAAGGCATAAGGATTTTAATTATGGTGTTCATAAATTAAGTGTTGAAACACCTATAATTTGACAAAGTTTCTTTATAGGATTAAAAGTGTGTTCATCAATGCTCAAGTACCTATCTGCGTTTTACCTGACAGAAGCGTCAAATGTTAAAGTGTTTAAATGGTATAATATTTGCAACAAATATGATATTTCAGCAGTCTGAGAATTACAATGCTGATAACGAGGTTGTTAAATTATACTCTATCAGTTGGATAGTGAAACTGCTCTAGTTAGTATACATTAATGTATGCTTGTTCACACAAGTGATTCTGCTGAACAAGTAGCATGTTTAAACAAGAAATACTGGTCTTAAACCCTGTGATTTACAGTAGGTGGTGTTTTGGCATATCATGCAGTTAACAAGGTAAAGCTTCATGTTAAAATATTTCGTTTGTAGTCTCATTCATCACTGATATAAATATTCAGTAGTGATGCCAGAAAATGTATTGTATTCCTGTTTGACTCAATGACTCAATTGCTTTCTTTCTTTATTTTTTTTTTGTAAACAAGACCTATGCTATCTTTCTGATGCAGTTTTCAGATATTTCCTTGTGGTCAAGATGAATTCTGTGGGATTGTGAAAAACTACACCAGCTCTCTTGACAGCTTTCATGTTCTTGTAAGCTCACATAAAAACATACGTTGCCCTTAAAGCAGCAGAGGCTTTGTTTTTGACTCTGTGCCAAGCTCTAAAGCACATTCACGTGTGCGCAGGTTTGTTAGTTTATGTTGAAAAGAAGTCCCTATAGGACAGCCTTTTGTTGTAAAATAAAAACACAGATTCTCTCTTCCGTGTTGGTAATCACTTGCATTTGTTGTTATTAAGATGGCAACACAATAGGTTCCATCAATCATCAAGATCCTTAACAACCGCACAATGTTGTAAATATTATGTTTGGGAGTTTGAGTGGAACAGCTCGTCACTGATGTAGGTGTGGTAATTAAAACCTGTTAGGTTGCTACATGTGTTTAAAAAAAAAAAAAAAAAAAAACCAAAACACAGCTTTAATATATTTTCATATAACAATGGCAATATGTACTTTAAACCTTATCAGGGCGTGATTATTAAGTGATATTTTGTGGGAGTTGCTCATTTACTGTTGGTATTATTATGGCTATTGTTAAAAGCTTAAGTAGTCTTATGCTTCTATGTGTTTTATCACCATTATGATTCTGCCAGGAACCTTAGACTTGATTGCCATAGGTGTAGTCTTTAAAGTTAGTAAATAGTACTCTGGAGTTGTGTTTACATTTATTATCTATTAGTATAGCTCAAATCAACTCTATCCTATTTTTCTCTGCAATAATAATTGAGTGAAACTTGGCCGTATACTAATGAGACAAGCCCATTACATTTTCAGTTCACCGAATCAGCGCTCACTCTATTTACGCTTAATACGGGAGATAAAATTAAAAGGTTTTCGGAAAAGCTGTTGGTAGGAGGGGACGGGACATTATTTGATAGGGAAATAGCGTGAAGCTTGTACTGACAACCACTTCCAAGTGCAGTCTCCTGCATTGCTGGCACAAGATTTCATGTCCCTTCACAGAGATTTTCTATCTTCCTCACATTAAGATCCCCTGGTGAGGAAAACGGCCTGCTGCGAAACTCATTTCTGACCATATGCTGACCTGCCCAGATACTGCAAAGTCGAGTTTTTTCATTTGCTAAAGCAACTATAGAGAGAGCTGCTCTCACCCCACCTCAGCCGAGCATAACGGAGGCGTGGAGGAGTCGACCAAGACAGAAACCTAATTAAAAGTATTGGCTTTAGAAGACTGCACAGAAGCTGTTCAGAGACGTATCTTTCCTGCAAGCGTAGCAGGAAGGTGAAAGCAGAGTTACATTTTAGTCGTGCATAGGTGCCAGACTGTTTGGATGAGATTTGAGGCAAGGAGGAAGGAAACGTTGGTTGGAGACACTTGAAAACAGAGGGAGAGACTGCAATAATATTGATGGAAAAACTACAAGGGGCTTAAAGAGAGGGCCTAGCTGAGGTGATGAAGCTGCAAATAAGCTTTTGGAGATAATCTGGGGGATTGAGGGGTTTTTTGATTTTGATAATAACTATTTAAATATATACTTTTTTTTTTTCCCTGCTATTTTTAATCTGCTTAAAAATTGCTGGATGCTGCTGTGAGTACTGTGGGTAGTAAGGATTGGAGGCACCACATGGGTAGGACCTCCTCTCTTGCTGTTTATGGATGACTCTTCTGGGTGGGAAATGAGCATTTCTGAGAAAAGGGAAAAACTTACAAAAACTCACTTCCATTCCACATTGGAACACAGCAGAAGCATTTCCAAAAAACTTACTTTGTGGAAGAGCAGGGCAAGGATAATGAATAGCCAGGTGGTGAGAGCACAAATGTTGAATGTGAGGAAGGCAGCCCAGGTATTCTCCCTCTGATTTAATATTAGCTCTTAACTCTGTATTAGCTCCTCTGTCCCCAGTGAAAGCCCTACACATCCGGCTCTTGGCTTATCTGGGCTCTTTCCTGTACCATAACCTTTAATTGATGTCCCTTATGAACACACAGACACAGTTAGGTCAGTGTGGTGTGTGCAGAAAAAAAAAAGCCCATTTTAGTGGGTTTTATTTTCTTTTTGTTTTAATCTGAATGGCTATCAATTAAAATAAAATTAATACTATGAGTGCAAATTCATTTCATTAGCACTGTTCTGCTTTGTAATGCACAGAAATCTTTCTCCCAGATGATCCTAGGTAATCTACACTGCAGCATCTGAGTGAATTAATTTCATCTTCTTTTTCTTTTTCTTTTTTTTTTTTTTCTTCAGATTGCCAGCATCTTGCAGATTATGCAACAAGTGAAGATTAATTTGTGCCTGTGGTGATCTTGGAGAGTATTTGAAAACAAAAGGCACTTCTTAATCCAAAATTAAAGTTTTAGTGTAGAAAAGAATAGACGTTGTATGTGAATCTGCTGGTTCTGGAGATCCAGAATTAAAACCAAAGCACAAAAAGGAACAGTTATGGAAGTGGAGGTATTGAACTGAGCTCAACTTCAGCATGTTGTTTGGTTTTAAAAATACAAACTCTATAGAGTTAATTACTAAGCTACTTGCAAATAGTACAAGACACCATTACTTCCTTGTTTCCACCCTGTCTTCCCCAGGTGTTCTTTTTTCCCCTGTCACAATCAGTAGATGCTTTGTCAGAGGCTTTTTATTATGTATTCAGGTGAATCCATATGCAGGACCTCCTTCAGGTTGTGATTTCTGCTGTCATTTTATGCAAGATAATGCTCTATTTTGAGGAGGCAGCATTATGACATGCTGTATATATTGGCAGCTACCAGTCTTAAGAGAGAGCTTTACAAAGTGTTTTAAAATAGCATCAAGCATATGAAGAATGTTTTTCTTGTTTTATTAGTTACTGGACAATAGTCCTGTAATTAGAATAGTTGTATGTAATGGACATTAATTATTGCTGTGGCAAAGCCAACCTTGAGGGTAGGTAGTGTGAAACTGGAAACTGTAGGTTCATGGAGGTTTGTTTAATGTTCATTTTTATTTGGGCTCTTGTTGAACATTTTCCTCTGTGATTCTCATTTGCATATTTTGTTGCCATAGCTTCTGATTTCGACTTGAGCTGAATAGTTAGTTATGGTGGTCCCTGATGAGGTTATGGAGTGAAGAGCTTTCTGGAACATCTGGAGAAGCTGAGACTACTTTACCTTTTACTCACCTAGTGCTGGGTAGGAAATTGTATTTACAGAGGCAGCATGCAAAGCTGGTAAATGGGAGAAGGGTGTCAAAGTCTTCATTCTCAACTGTTTGGTTCATAGTAGAAGTGTGTTGCATACTAAGGAGGTGGTTTTGTTTTTGTGTTGGCCTTTTCACTGCTATAGAATACTCATGGATGACTTCTGGCCTGCTTGTCTTCTAATTGTAGCATTCCCTTATACTTCCTCATTTGCTAGTTAAAAAAATAATACAGAGGTCACTAATACTCCTGAAACTTGAGCTCTTATCATGTGCGACTTGTACAACATTTATGACATTTGTAAACTCAAAAGAAAGTTTAAACTCCTCATAAATTCATGTTTTTTCTGTCCACTGGTCCTTGTCAGTTTTCACCCACTGTGTAGCTGAATTTACCCTCTGTCTGGGAACGCTACTTACCCTTCCACCTCTCTCAGCCCCTTTACACTGTCTTCTGCATATGTCCTGCTCTCTTTCAAGCATAAATCTTCACTAGCCAGTGTGAGTGTGCTGGGGCACAGAGTGCAGAATAATTTGAAGGTGCATAGAAAACTGAGAAGGTGAAGATTTGAACCATGGACATTATTCCTGGCAATTATAAGGTATAATGAATAGAGGATAGATGGCCTAACTCTTCTCTTCCTCCGTTTTCTTTTTATCAGATGTGATGACATTTCTCTGTGTGTGTGGTAAACCTGTTTTTTTCTCAATGAAGTTATTGTCTGTTTAATATGCAAATGATGCAATGCAGAATATTACTAATTTGTGCATAGGCAAGAAAAAACCCTATGATTTGTGGTAAGCATCACTTCATTGGGAGTACATGTTCCATTGTCCCTGTATGTGTTTGTTTCTCAGCATAATTTCACGTTCATCAGTTTGAATGTTCACAACCCAAAATAGACACAGTTCTGGCTATAAATTTTCAAAGTTCCTACATCTGTTTTTAAGATGTCGTAAGTAATTGCTCATACAGGAATCCTGTTCCTGCCTCATCCTTTCTAGGACATGCCCAGAGGACAGTAAGTGATGGTGTATGTCAGGGCATTTGCTCAGTGTTGGTGTTGTCGTCCGTCCCCCAGTTTTTTGTTTTGTTTTGTTTTCTAAAGCTGTAAATAAGCTTTACACTATCTAGTTCATCTCTTCTTCGAGTGCAGATTTTTTTTATGCTTGTAATCTGTCTTGCTGGTCTGTAGAGAAAAAGTGGTGAGTGTCTGACTACACATACATTTGGTTTAGAATGTTTAATGTTCTATATGCATCAATATTCTCATTAGATGGCATAATGAACAGATTCAGAAGTACTGTTGCTGTCTGTCATTTGTGTTTGTTTTCTCTTCCCTCTCACTGAAATTGGGGAATATATCCTTAATGCTGGGCAACTTAATGAAGAATCTTCTATTTTGTTATGCCCTGTAAACATGAGTATATCTGCGCATCACCTAATGAGATAGGAGCCTGACTTTCAGTTTACAGAGGAGAAACTAAAAGCAAACAGAAGTGCTGGGGTTTCTATGTCTGCTCAGGCTAGATTTGCTATATAGTGCTTATTTGGTTGAATCATAGAATACCAGGTTGGAAGGGACCTCAAGGATCGTCTAGTCCAATCTTTTAAGGTTATTTATTTATTTATTTATTTATTTTAAATGAGATAGCTCAGCACCCTGTCAAGCTTAATCTTAAACCTGTCCAATGGAGGGGAATCCACCACTTCCCTTGGGAGATTATTTCAATGTGTAATTGTTTTCATGGTGAAAAGTTTTCTTCTGGAGTACAATTGGAATCTCCCCAGGAGTAACTTGTACCCATTACCCCATGTCTTTTCCATATGACTCCTTGCAAAAAGGGAGTCTTTGTCTTCTTGGTGGCCACCTTTTATGTACTGCTACATGGTAATAAGGTCTCCCCTAAGCCTTCTCAAGTTAAGTTACTGTGAAGTATAAAGTACAAACAGCATCTTTGTTATAGTAAGATTATCCTTTCAGTAATAGAGGTTAATGGTTCAGTGAGTAAAATGTACAATTTTCTGGCATAAAATAATAGAACTTCTTCAAATCCTTGATTATTTCTGTTTTCTAGCCATTCAGGATTCCAATTTAAAGAGTATGTATAATGAGGAATGAGCAGTCATACAAGAGTATTCACAAAGGTTAACATTACTTTAGGTTTACCAGGTATGTGATGGAGAGTTAGGCTCTTCCAGGGCATTATTGAGAGCACCAGTGTTTGATTTTTGCTCTAAATCTCTCTGGGGAAGACCTGTCTTTCCTGCCCACTACAGTGTGGAGGTTCAGGGTACCGAGCTGTCTGTGTCCTTGAGGATGAGTATCTTGGAAACTTCATCATTCTGAATTTACCACTGAATCTGAGAGAAACGAATGAACCATTCTTTTTTTTTTTTTATGTTGTTATACACATACATATTAAAAATACCTGTATGTATATAAACCCCATATTCTTTGCCTGATGTTTGTTTCTTTCCTTTCTCCCTTCCTTCATTCCCCAGTCTCCTCTTAGAAGAACAATTCTCCCTCCCCCCAATCTCAACAACCAGCCAAAAGTAAACAATTACTGTTAGCCTTCCAGAATTTTTCTGCTATTTCCTGACTTAAAAAATGGTAAAATAGTTTAAGGAAGAGTTGGTAGTAGTTACCTTTAGTCGGCTAATGTTCCTTTACCATTGGAGAGAAAAAAAATAGTTCATGCTCATTTAGGACAAAAGGTATCTGCAAAGTGAAAGCACCAGAATGGTGAAATACAAATGGTTTTAGCTTTAGAAGTGTCTTTTTTGGTTTTTGGTTTTTTTTTTTTTTTTTTTTCTTCTGTTGAACTAACAATATAGAGGGAATATTTTTTCCCCAATCTTTTCAATAGAAAGCTAGTTATACTACACTTGTTCTAATACGAAGAAATCTTATCTAAGGAATGCTTTCAAAATAAAACCATATTTGAGAGAAAAAAGTGCCTTGAGGTTTTTATAAAGCTGACAAGTTTTAATATTCCGAATATGTGGTGACAATGATCTTTTTTCATAATTAAGCTACAAGTAAGGTTTAATACTGAATTCAAAGCCATTCACTAAATGCTGCTTATATTTAAACCCTTAAAAATCCCCAGGAGAAAAAATGGAAAAAACAATCCCAACTGTTTTTTTGTTGGGTTTTTTTTTTTTTAAATTGAGATAAGAAAAAATAAACTCTGCTGTAGCTCAATTTAATAACTAGTGCTGCTCAGCTACTACCAAGGGCTTAAGGAACACTGTTTAGAAGTGATTGTTGAGAAATAAGTGTTTCTCAAAGATTATGAGGGCTTATACAGATGATTTTGTTCACCTGCTGAGTGTTTGAGAGTAAAAATGTCCAATCTGACACTTTCCAGAAATGTTTGTTTGCTTAAAAAGTAGGAACATTCCTGTAAGAAAAAAAAAGATTGTTTTCCTGTCTCATCCATGCAATAAAGCAATATAATAATGTACTTTTAATAGAGACACAAACATTTTGTGAAATGCGAAATCCTAAGTTTCTGAAATTATTTGAGATGTCTTCAGCTTAAAATGTAGTGCTGTGAGTACTGCTTAATTTGTAAATACCTTTGTGTTCTGCTTCTGTTGTTTGTACTTCTTGTGAGATGCAAGACGTTCAGATGCTTATTGAATGCTTTTTGTTAATTGCAAAGTAGGCATGGAGCTGTTTTAAATAGAAATCTTATGTATTTTTTAATTAAATGGGCAGAAGGAGAAAACAGTATTATGGTTCTTGGAAAAAACAATATATTCATTATTTGATTCCATGAGAAGGACATGCAAGAATATTAACCCCAGCTAGTGACCTCCTGCAATAGAATGGAATGGAATAGAATGGAATGGAATAGAATGGAATGGAATAGAATGGAATTTGGAATAGAATGGAATTTGGAATAGAATGGAATTTGGAATAGAATGGAATTTGGAATAGAATGGAATAGAAATAGAATTTGCAAACTTCTCTGGGTTGTATCTGAATTACTACAGAGTAAATGTGATGGCTTTCAGCATGTAAGAAAAAGGCTTAAAAGACCCATCACACCCCTTAGATTTGGTGTACAGCAGTGATTGATATTTGTCTTTCATCCCTTCTTTGTAAGAGGGTGGTGGTTCTTCATAATGGAGCTTGACCAGCAGGATAGACACAAAGTATGCTGTTGGTCTAAGAGGGAGTGTGATGGGTATAGTAACGCTTGCTCCTTAGACCAGATTTGCCTCTTGCTATATGGCTTTTTGCAGTAGTACCAAAGCAGTCCAGAGAGGAAGCAGAGCAAGGCAGGCAGTTATTTTAATTAGTGAATTCTAGACTATCCTCAAAGGCTCTGATACTTCGATCTAATTCAGTCTTCCAATTTTCTGTTGATTCTTCCAAATGCTTCAGACTTACTCAGACAAAAGCCTCTTTCTTCACAATTGTCAAATTTCATTGAATCTCAAGTCTTGGTGATAGAGCTTAATTGTCAGCAAAATAAGTCTTGGTTTCTGTAAATTCTTTGATCCTCAATTGGTTTAGAAGTGACAATATACTTTCTTTTACAGGGTTTAGATATTGTTTCCATGTGGCATAAGGAGCAAAGTTGGACCAACTAAAGAAATGATTTCAATTGTTTTCTGTCAGGAAGGCTTAGACAAAGAGCTTAGTCTCAGATCCTTTAAAGTTCAAGCATCTGCCACTAGGGGCAAAAATTATTTTCCTGTAGGCATTCATCTTTTATTGTAGATTTACTGTGCTGCCTCATTTGGTTGATAATCTAATTTAAACCTCCCGAGATGAGTCATACCTCCTCAATGGGATTCACAGCTAGTTTAAATTCTCTGATGTCAGAACCTTTCAGTTCTTCCAGGATCTCTTGTGTGAATAGAATGGTCCTTTGGGTGTCTGAATACACTGAGGAGGAAAGAATGTGACCCATGCATGCGGTAACATTTCAGTGATACTGTTTTACAGTATACCTCAGGTTTTGTTTTCAATATTTATTGGAGTTTCTATTTGTATATATTTCAGTTTTTATTTGTGATGTCCTGAGGCTTAATTTAGGTCCTAATTGTGCCAAGTGGTCCGTTATGGATAGACTTCTGCAGATTTGAGGGTGGTACCCCTCTGAAGCAAGAAACTTTCAGGAAGGTGCAATAGACCTTACCACATGGGTCATATGCTGTACTAGAGACTTCTGTTTTGTAAGACCAGCATTTTCTGTATCAACTGCAATGTGACAGTTTTCCAGAAAAAAATTGGGTTATGAAAAGGTACAAAACCTTGATGTCAAGAGACGTTTCAGTCTCCTTTCTTTAGAAACAAAGCGGATAAACCCCTGATTGTCCAGAATGTTCTAAAAGGTTTTAGAGTGATCCAAACTAAAACTTGGTTTTGACCTTTTCCTGAAAGCATGAGCACTGTATAGTTGACCACTAAGATCTTTAGGAATTGAGTGTTCATATTTGGAATGTGAATTGCTATTTGAGGACTACCTCTCCAGAGTCAGTCAAGGACAAAATAGACATTCAGAAAGTTAAGAGGCATTGTGAACACCATTCAGCTGTGATGAAAAGTTTATTGGTTGCTTTTCATATGCATTCTAAAAGTTAAGCTACATTTTGAAAACCATCAGTGACAACATTTGTTACTTGTTATTATAATTAAATGTCTACAATGCTAATTTGTTATTAATTAATACTTTTTAATATATTAATAGTGGTTGGGTTATTGACACAGTTTTGCCTACTATGGTTTTTTGTTTTTTTTTTTTCTTAAAGTCAAACTGTTGTTTGGTATGTTTAAGCACTGTATCTGCATATTGATTCAGAATCAAATTATTTGCTCATGCTGTTTTTGTGAAGGGAAAGCACAAGATATTTTTCTGTCATGTAATTTCATAAAATCATAGAATCTTCAAATCATAGAATGCCTTGGGTTGGAAGGGTCCTCTAAAGGTCATCTAGACCAACTGCCCTGCACTAAGCAGGGACATCCTCAACTAGATCAAGTTGCTCAGAGCCTCATCAAGCCTGACCTTGAATGTCTCCAGGGATGGTGCCTCCACCACCTCCTGGGCAACCCTTTCCAGTGCTCCACCACCCTCATAGTAAAGAACTTCTTCCTGATGTCCAATCTAAATCTACCCTTCTCTAGTTTAAAAACATCGCCCCTCGTCCTATCACTACATGCCGTTGTAAACAGTCCCTCCCCAGCTTTCCTGTAGTCCCTCTTCAGGTACTGGAAGGCAGCTGTAAGGTCTTCCCAGAGCCTTCTCTCCTAAAGGCTGAACAACCCCAACCCCCTAAGCCTGTCCTCATAGGAGAGGTGTACCAGCCCTCTGATCATTTTTGTGGCTCTCCATCAGGTCCATGTCCTTCCTGTGTTGAGGGCTCCAGAACTGGATGCAGTACTCCAGGTGAGGTCTCATCAGAGCAAAGTGGCAGAATCACCTTGCTAATCTGCTGGCCATGCTTCTTTTGATGCAGCCCAGGATGTGATAGGCCTTCTAGGCTAGAGGGAGCTCCCAGATTTCGTTATTAGATGTCTATTTTTCCATTTTAATCCTGCCTTATCAGAGATGTGGTTCATGCCTTTTTTTATTGGAAAATAATGACAAAACAGTTGTTTCAAAACAGCCTTTCCCAAAATGTCTGGGATCAGATTATGAACAGTGATTATTTAAAAAATTTGTAGTATTTATTCCAAAATACCACGTGCTTGAGGTCTATGAGAGGATTTCATAGTGGTTTGTATATTGGATATGGATACCTGAAAGGATAAATATTTTTGTCATAGTCTTTGCATTGCTCCTCTAGTTGTCCAATTCCTTGCAGTCCTGGAAATTCTTTCATCCTAATGTGTCTGATGTAGTATCAGCAGAGAAGCTGCTGGTTTTAAAGCAAACAACCAAAAAAACCCCAACCAAACAGCAACAAAAAACAAACTAATGTGAAAATGGATGTCAGAGAAACAAAATGAATGCATAAATAAGTGAACTCTTAAGACCCAAAGACAAACATGTTTATTTGAAGGAAGAAAGAAAACTTCTACTGAGAATTCCTCTACCTGGAATCTTAATTGGTCTTGTGAAATCCCGAGACCCTGTGTGAATAAAATTAAGAAAACTAATTGGAGTATGAGCTAATGTGACTAACTTGAGACAAAACTGGCTGTTGCCCCTGCAGTACTGTAGCTGGTGGAGTAAAATACACTCCTGTAAGAGCAGTTGAAAGCAGAAATAACTGAAATCCTTTGAATTGTTCTCTGAAGGCATCTCTCTCAATAGATATCCAGTCTTGCCTCATCTGTCAGAGGCATACCAAAAGGTGACAGTTATGCAGCGTCTCCTGGGTGCACTTGCCCACCTTCCTTCAGGTGACTGTGGCCTTTTGGCTTCCACAGTTTTAATTTGGTAACTATTTCAGAACCTGATGTCTCACTTACTGTAAGGTTTTCTCATGTTTTTCAGTGTAAAACACCCTTCCTGTTGCCTTTATGGCTCGCATGTAGTTATTTAGTTCCCCTCTCTGGGTCTTTTTGTCACTCTGCATTTCCAAAACATTAATTCAGGCACTCTGCTAGTTTAAGTGTTGCAGCCACCTTCTGTTCACCTTCTGTTCTCACTTGCTTTGTCCCAAACTCTGGTGTGCTTCCTAGCCTGTGCCTCCTCGTGTCAGGCTTCACGCCTTGGTTGTGCGTGAGATGAACTTGTGCCATTCTGTGGTGCAGAGGAATGGAAGAAGCAACGTTGAAGGAAGAGAGAGGAGAGGAAATGGGGAATGGATACACAGTGAACGAAGCAGAGGGTGAAGGAAAGGGCATCTGCAAGCAGCCAGTCTGCACAGGGCAAAAATTCAAGTCAATATGTACAAAGCACTCTCAATATCCAAACACCCCAAGTTCAGCAACTTCTGTGACTGTTACTACCAGCTAGTCTTTTGACAGTTCTGTCTTGCAGCTCCTCCCCAGGGACAGATGGAGAGAAGGCTTTTTCTTGATCTTATGGTCCTGGTGTTCTTTGAACAAGTCTACCAGGAGGTGTAGAAAGGAGTGTGGCTTCATTTGAGCATTAGCCTGCTCCCCATGAAAAGCTTTTAGTTTTTCTGCACCTGGTGACTGGAGCTGTTGGCACATTTCTGTGGGTTTTTTCCTCCCTCCATCATTGTTTTTGCTGCTTATTTTTCATCCTTCCATCTTTGTAACTTCCTGCTCTCTGTGCAGTAAAGTTCACCCAGAAGCTGACTCTTCTTCACCTTTAAATCATCTTTCAGGATACACCAATATCATTGTAACCGCACTATAACTATACACTGACAGTAGTTAAACATACTGGTGGAGAAACTAATTAATTCCCTGGTCCCTTTGTTTTCCTGTACTTAAATAAACCAAAACAACAACAACAACAACAGACCCAAAAAAAGAAAAGGCAGTTTACTGCTATATCTTCCCTTTGCTTGTTGTTCCTTTTATAGTTAATTGTGTTGGCTTCTCTTAAGTGACACAACAAACTCTTCAGGGCAGGGCATGCTGCTGGCTACGTGATGGTCCAATATGCATCCTAGTGAGGCTCTGCCTCCCACTTCAGATATATTAATCCTCTTTTGGGTGTTTCTGTCATGCAAATAACAAGCGGCAGCATTCTCAGGAGTCCCTTGTTGCAGGCAGCACTCTATTCTATTTTTGCCTATTTATTTATTTAGGGGTTCATAGTGCTGGGCAGCTGTAAATCAGAGCTTCACAGTGAAGTCTGTCTTTGAATTGAACAAAGACAAAATAGATTGTAAATTGTATACACTTTTGCTTGAATGACTGTTCAGGGAAGACTTTTTTCTCCTTGGTGTGTGTGTGGATTTTTTTCTTGATTTAGAGAAAAGTGAAGAAATGTTGCTATTAACGTATTTATGTTTATCATTCTAAGCTTCTTTCTTATTATTTAAAAGCCATGAAAAACTAGAATATTACAGGGCTATGTTAATTTTTTCTTTAAATGCAAGTATATGTTTTAAAAATAATTTAATCTCTAGCGTTCAGCTGTGGAAAAAATGTAGGAGGATGAATTTAAGGTATATTTCTACATGAACATTAAAGGTTTTTTTGGTCTCTATTTATACACTACTAGTGCTTTAATATGATCAGCAGTTACTTACTTGTTATTTGGAACTGCTTACTCCAAGTCTGCTGTTCTTTTTTTTTTTGAGGTGAAGCTTTCTAATAGTTGCCCAGTAGAGGGGTACAGTAAAGTCATATGCAGTGCAGTGTAACTTTTCATAATGCTTAACATTTATTATTTAATTATTAAAATGCCTTTCTTTTAACGTAATGAATATAATATACATGAGGTCATATTTTGCTTCATTTTTTTCTCATTTGTATGTGTATTATACCCCACATTTCCATTTCAGTATTGTTAATTATAGCTTAGACTGTAAAGAGGTTTACATTATAGTGATATTTTTTTTCCCCCAGAAGCCAATGGCCCCAAGAAAATCATTGTCAAACTATATCTAGATTACTTTGGACAGCACTCTCTCGCTAGAAGAAAACTATTGGGATGTGGTTGCCTTCAGGTTTTCTGAGACAAAAGATTTTTGGTTTTTTCTCAGGCAAGATTTGCAAGTGGATTTTGGTGCCAATCATGAGATGGAAGAGGAGGTGAAGTCATCCCTCCTTACACCCTACAGCCCACTCTGCTGGAAAGGATCCATTCTGTGCCCTAAATTAGGCCCGGAAAAAAAACAAGGTTTTGAATCCAGCTGTAGTCTCTCCCATGCTGATTGCTGTAGCCTCCAGGCACACACTGGCTCGCCTTCTTCCAGTACCATACTTACTTACTGATTCATCCAGAGGGCGAGCAGCTTCATGAGCAGAGACTTCAGGAGGCCTACCGCAGGATTGCCTCTAGTAGGGCAATTAACGTGCTCTCTGAAGAGGTGGGCGACTCACGTTCAGTGCATGCTCCTGACTGGTAAAAATAACGCATTCCCTTGCATCTCTGCCCAACCTTTACCTCTTACGTAAGTGTCCTGACCCCCAGCCTTGGCTGTACCTTTGTGAACATGATGATAGGTTTCCCAATACCTTCTTCCTTTGTGGTTTTGTGAATGGTACCGAAGTCGTGAATCTCTAGTTGTTTCTAAAGTCTCTGTGGCTTTGCTCTAATACATGGTTTTAAACATCCTAAACTGAAGCAAAACTTTTAATGTCACAGGAGGTAGTGTCTTTTTATAACACGCAGCAAGTTTTCCAAGCAAATGCTTTGATTATTTGCACAGCAAACTGAGACACAGAGTTCTAATTTTCTGATAGTTGGACGAGAATTATTCTTGATTTCAATAGTACTGACATTTCTTTTGAAACAGGGAAGAAAAAAGCAACCTGAAAATTATCTAGTTTCAGCCACTGTAAATTCTAGATAAATAAAATCCTGTTGTTGCAGTGACTTCTTTGTAGTATGCATAGTTAAAAAGGAAAAGGTATTTCCGGAATCATTACATGGGTACTTAATGAACTTTAAAGAGGATCTCTCTTTGCCAGTCAAATCACATTTTCCAGAAGAGGGGAGAAAGAAAAAAAAAAATGGAAGCTAAAGAAAAATGAATAATCAAACCAAAGTACAATGCCAACCATAAGACGAGGGTTTGCAAAGTCAGATGAAGAAATGAAGTGCCTCTGCTGTTTGAGCTGTGGCCCAGAGGCTTTATCCTCAAAATGGATGGTCTAGGTAGAGGCCAGAAGTCGTGCCCTGGCTTTCACAGGAACAGTCTATATAAAATTCCCTTCTGTGGTTTCAAAAAAAAAAAAAAGAAGAAAATGGATGGAGTACATCAGAATCATTCTCTTTAGTGGGTAGGAGGGGATCTGAATGTATGTGATTGGTAAAATACAGTATAATATTTGTTTTCTGAATGATAACTGTATCAGCTTTCAGGAGGCAAAAGCTTTATTTTCACTTATGTCCAACTTGGTTATTATTGTCTTAGACTGGAGTGATGATTGAGCTCTTCTTGCTTTAACACCTAAAAAAAAGGGGGAAAACGTTAGAAAGAAGCAAATTAAGATTCTTATTCAGTGAATTATCTTTAGGAGATGGGATGCTAAGAAAATCAACAGGAGATATTTGAGATTTACCACCCAATATTTTCCAAATTACAGTATTTAAAGCCTATTCTCAATGTAGCCTTGATAATATAAATAGTACAGGAAAACTTTCTCTTGTTGGAAGAACCTTACCAGAAAGGTGACATATATATTTCAGTTTTTGTTTTAATCCTTGTATTGATGTATATTTATGTATTAACCCCCAAATCTGAAAGTAGCTGCAAACCTGTTTATCTGCTCTCGTAAAAATTCTAGCAGCAAAGTAGTCTTCAGATATTTCGGTCCGTCCTGATTTGTAGTGTTCATTTTAATTCATTGTAAAGTCCCCCCTCCAGCAAAACAACACTTGGGACATATTTTCAATCCAAATTGGATTTATAGCAGAAAGGAGAACTAGACTACACAAACGTTCTTTCAGAAGTGGGTTTGTGGTTAAATAGTTTAGCAAAGAATTAAATTCATAATCTTGCTAGTAAAAAGCCAGTGTAGGACTATATTTTATATATATCATTTCAGGTTTCTGTTATAGTGATGCTTTGTATTGTGGCAAGAAGTGGAAGTAGGTAAATTTACATCTGGAATATAAAAATAAGGTGGTGTAAATCAACAGAAAATAGTGTAAATAGTGTACAACTTGACATATTTTTAAAGTCCAGCTGATAAGAATTTGCAATTGGTTACCATTTTTTAATCCCCCCCCACACCCAGGAGGGTGAATGAGGCCACTGTCAGCTGTATCTGTACTCCCTCCTTTGTATATTTTTTTGTTGTTGTTCAGTTGAACTATGTGCCTTAAAAATATCTTGTTCATTATGTTGTAGTATACAGCAGAAATTAACTTGTGCTGTATTTTGGCAGTACCTTAGAGTTGCTGGCTTGGTGTTACAAATATATTTATTTATCTATTTGTTTGTGTATGTTTAAATGTAGATTTTATTCATAGACTCAGGAGAACTTAATATAGCTCCAGTGAATGAAAATGAGTTTAAAAAGAAGCAGAAAGGATATCCAGAGTTTAACTTCTGGAATTGTTAGAACTTTGTTCTGGCAATCTTCATCGCATAATTACATATGAAAGATTTAATACTACTTCAGGGATTAGGGTGGGGGGCAGGCAGGTGTCTGCTTTAATTGTCATTGTACTTATGAAGCAGAAATGTAGCTTTGTACTCAGGTTATGGGATAAAACATTGTTATATAGCCAGAAGTTTGTTCTTTTCAATGATGCAGATACATTCACAAAAAATGACAAAACACACACACACAAAAAATCTGTGACTACTAATTATTGGGGTAGGGAGGTATCATTGCAGGGATCAATAATTTGAAAGTTGCTAATGAATATGTTATCCCGGATCTGTCATGCTTTTGTAAAAGACATCGTTTTATTAGCAAGTATAATACAGCACCACAGTTAAAATCTGCTTTGCAAATTCTGATACCGCTGAAATTGTAGCCAACTTGGTTAACTGGTATTGATATATAATATGAAAGGCAATTACAGTACAGAAGCTATTTCAAGATTTCTCTTGAAAGCAGTTTGAGAAAGAAGGAAACGTTATACTTTTTTTTTTTTTCTTCGAACAAGATGGGTATTTTTGTGTGCTTGATTTTAATGAAGACTTCATATAGCCTTTCTGCATTGTTGTAAGTGGGAAGGTAACACCCTGGCTCGTGATAACTGATGTTAATACGCACACTGTTTTGAGCACACCCAAGAAAAGAGACAAATCAACTGTACCACATAATTCAACAAAGAGATAAGTCAACTTGCATGGAGCATCGGCCTATTTTGATTTTCTGCAAGCAGGGTAGTTCTAATCAGTAGGTCATTAAACTAGCATGTGTTTGTTGTGTACTGGAAAGCTGTCACGGTTTAGGGTCAGGGCGGCCCCTTAGCTCAAGAAACAACTGTACAGTTAGGATCAATGCATTCATACTAGGTAATGTAGATGTCTCCACTAGGTAATGTAGATGTCTCCACCAGCAGTAAAAACAGAAATTCATTCCCAAAGAAGCCTGGTTTCCATTCCTTGTCATAATTTCTTTAAATCCTACACTTAAAAGTAAGATCAAATACAGTGTTAACATTTTCTTTTGGTTTACTGACTGTCTTCCTATTTGACAGCGTTCATGTAAAAAGTCCTTTTCAAGTAGTAAATTAATTTGGATAGAAGGCATCGCACCTGAATTCATTACATGCTGGCAGTTTAGATAAATGGATATTATGATCTCAGCATATTTTGGCCCAGCACCACTGTGCCCATTTGCAAATGTCTAAGAAAGTGATAATATTCCTGTCACTTTCAGGCTGCTAAAGAAAAAAATGGGGTAGAATTTCTTATTTATATTTATAGGATGCCTGTGGGGAAGACAGTAATGCTGTATATGGCAGTTTGTGTGGACATGTGGTGCTAAACATATATTAAAAAAAGATAACAGCCCTATTGACGTTTCTTTGTAGAAATACGAAAGAAAAGCCAGAGTAGATCAGTAATTGACAGCTATGCAGGAGATGCATTTCCAGATTTCTTTCTGAGGAAATATTTCACAAACTTACAATTGCTTTCAAAGTCAGTAATCCATCTTTAATTATTTTGTTGATTTCATAGTTGTATTTTACAAGGTTGATGTAATGTCTGCTTCCTGCCAGCATTTGATATGGACAATCCACTTCGTCGCTGCTTTGATGAAATGGAAGGCTGCTTGTAGTTGCAATATTTTTTTTCCCTTTTTTTTTCCTTTCTTTTTCCTTTTTTTTTTTTTTTTTTTTTTTTTTTTTTTTTTTTTTTTTCTTTTTGTGTTTTTATACTAGTTTTGGTTTAAGTTTTTTGTTTTTTTTATGGTTTTACGGTAAAACTAGGAA
>JAAGNO010002619.1:17828-35798 GCA_033439905.1 Ceryle rudis | reverse complement strand
TTTTTTTTTCTTTTTTTGGCATTTGCGTGTATGAAGCAAGCATGGGTGAAGACTTATCAGTCACTGAATGCCGTAGCTTAACAGCAAGATAATGTGGGGAGCTGTCATTTTATGCCACTGACAGAATGAGAAACATGTTCGATGTAGTTAAATTGATGGGCATTTAAACATAGCCAGTTCTGTGCAGCTGTTTCTTTTATTCCTAGTTTTGGGTATCCTTTATTGCCACATGCATGCTTCTGAGCATTATTTTACTACCACGTGCTTGTTTAAATTGACTTTGGTTTTATAAGATGTAATTTGGACTGTTAAAACATGTGATTTCTCTCTCTAGGGGTAAGTTAACACCTAAGTGTTTTCACAAACTGGGGCGTGGTGAGTTGTAGTTCGTCTCCCCTCACTGGGGCGGTGATGACACCCTGCTGCCCTGGCCGCCCTCACACCCGCGCTCCACCTCCCTCATGCAGGTGGTACCCCAGTGCGTGGTGTCAGCAGGGTATGAGGCATGGTGGGGCTGCTTCTCCTCGCTGAGTAAAGTAGGTGGTGGTGAAGTCTGCACTTTGCACTGTCTGACACGGGTCACTCTAAATTAAAGTTCTCTTAAACAACGAGGAAGGTGATCATCCCCCTGTACTCAGCACTGGTGAGGCCACACCTCAAATAGTGTGTTCAGTTTTGGGCACCTTGCTACTAGAAGGACATTGAGGTGCTGGAAGCTGGTAAAGGGTCTAAAGAACATATCCTATGATGAGAAGCTGAGGGAATTCGGGTTGTTTAGCCTGGAGAAAAGGAGTCTCAGGGGAGACCTTACTCTCCACAACTTCCTGAATGGAGGTTGCAGGGATGTGGGGGTCAATCAGTTCTTCCAAGTAACTAGCAATAGAACAAGAAGAGATCACCTGGAGTTGTGTCAGGGGAGGTTTAGATTTGATATTAGGAAAAAACTTCTTCATAGAAACGGTTGTAAAACCCTGGAATAGACTGCACAGAGAAGTGGTGGAGTCACCATCCCTGGAGGTATTTAAAAGATGTAGATGTGGTGCTGAGAGACATGGTTTAGTGGTGGACTTGGTAGTGCTGGGTTAACGGTTGGACTTCATCATCTTGAAGATCTTTTCCAATCTAAGTGATTCTATGAGTAGACCGGAAAAGCCTCTCTGGGGCAGTTGCCTTCAAGCAAGCATGTAATCCCAGTTGGGGTTGCTTACATATAGTTATACGTGTATGACTAAGTACCTGCTTGAATCTGCTCCTAGCGGTACAAGTTGCTTTCATACAGGTTTCTGCGAGTTTGCTGCGAGGAGTGGGAGATAATAGTGTTTAATTTCTTCCTTTTTCTTCATGGAGTCTGGGCAGTGGGGGAGTGTCCCTGACTTCACTGTTGCAGAGTAGAGAAAGAGATTTTGTATTATTTTTTCCCCCTTGGTAA
The DNA here is from genome assembly GCA_033439905.1 of Ceryle rudis. NCBI lineage: Eukaryota > Metazoa > Chordata > Aves > Coraciiformes > Cerylidae > Ceryle > Ceryle rudis. The sequence continues at coordinate 34,369 of JAAGNO010002619.1, read as the reverse complement.
ATGCAGTGTACCTGTCTGTGAAAACTGATACTTAGGCCAATTGCCATGAAAGAGTTTAGGTTATAATGCAAAGCAGTATTTATTAATAGCAATGGTGTATTGAACTAAATTGTGATGCAATTGAAATTCCCTGGATTAAGGATTAGCTTGAACTCCAAGTCCAAGGCCGTGCACCAGTGTGTGCGCGCACACAAATAGAAGTGGCAAAATCTTTATGTCCCTAGAAGGACCCTCTCTTGAATTTCCAGAGAGCCAAATCAGTATACTAGAGAAGTAGCAACAAAGTATTTCTGCAATGTGTGATGAAGCAAGTGGGTACAAAGGCTTTCTGAACTCTTTGCAAGGTATATAAAATCAATCTGCCCACTCTATTCTGTTATACAGAAGTATTTCAGTGAATGCATTGCCGACAAAGTATCCTAGAAATGCCAAATACATTTAGAAATAATGTACTACTGCTCTTAGGGTCCTTGGTATTTGGAATGTACGTTGCACAATGTTGAATGCTATTGGTGGCATTTGGCTGTTCTAGTGGAGGATCCTAGTTTCTTGTTTAAAAAAAAAAAAAACCCTTTCTTTTCTGGTGTTTACATCCTAAGTGTTGATTCAGTTTGGATTATATTTCTTTCATCGTGAAGTATGTATAAACATTTTAAATAGGTGTGGCATGCTGTCAAGTGTTTTCATTATTTGGATGATAGGTTTGAACATCTATTCCAAAGGATCAGTAGGCACCTGCAGAAGCAAAGTGGGTATGTAGCACCTGGACACATTCTGATTCATGCAATTAAAGCAGTTTACAGAGTGAGGAAGGAAAGAATATCACATACTGAGGTTTGATGTCTTTTTCATGGAGAACAAAAGAGGTTTGATTCTTTCAGTTCAAGTTTAGCCTAACTGTTGTGTAGTGGAGGAGGTTTAATGAATCATTGTTTAACTTTGATACTGCCAAGTATTTGACCATTAAATGGCCTGAAATGTGTGCACAGCACTTGGGTGACAGACTCTTATTTAACTCTGATTAATTGGCATTGAATAGTTATTTAATTACTTTGGAAGAAATCTAACAACAGTGTGTGTTCTGATTAAGTTATTTGATGTAAAAACAAACATAGGACTGTTGAAGAGAGCACGTTCCCTTTTGCAGCTTGCTACTGATGCTGCATGCCACATGGAAGCCTGAGAATGATTAAACCAGCAGATACTTTCACAAATTTGGATGCTGTTGTAACATTGACATACTTAGTTCTTAATTTCTTAAATGACTTTTCTGTTAGTGGTTTCATGATACCTTACAAGTTTTAGATTTACTATTTTCTTTTTACTTTTGAAGAACAGACTCTCTGGGATAAGTAAAGGTTACGAGTATTAAGCGAGCTCAAAAATTTGTCTAAGTTGAAAATACTGGGCTAGGTCTAAGAATTATTGTCTCGTGTCATAGCTCTCTATCAACAGAAATACTCAGTTAAGGAATTTGGGGTTTTTTTAAGTATGAAATATTGTAGGAAAGCAAGGGTGATAGTCTGTAAGTTTGGAAGAGAAGGATATTAGAAATTCAAGCTCGAGTGCAGGAAGTTCCACCTCAACATGAGGAAGAACTTGGCTGTAAGGGTCACAGAGCACTGGAACAGACTCCCCGGAGAGGTTGTGAAGTCTCCTTCTCAGGATACTTTCAAGACCCACCTGGATGCATTTCTGAGTGATCTGCTCTAATTCTGAACTTCTCTAGCAGGGGGGTTGGACTTGATGATCTTCGGAGGTCCCTTCCAACCCCTAACATTCTGTGATTCTGTGAAGTTTGGGAGAGAAAAATAATATCTGGGGGCTTGTGGCGTGAGTTCTGCAGGTCTGCCCTTCTTGAATAGCAGGTGCAACAGTTTCTTTAACCCGAAGAACCATCCCAAAAAGTTATGTTTTCAAATGCTGATAGAAGCTGTAGTCATAACTGTCAGCATTTTGAGTCCTGACTCAAAATGGCTACTTTTAACTTTAATATCTGGAATGTTTTCTCTTGCATGTTTAATAATACATAAACAAGCCACTGATTTACTGAGTTTCCAGTAAGTGGAAACAGTTGTTTGTTCATACCTTGTGAAATAGACCTCATTTACTTGCAGACATCCTTATAAATGTAGCAATTGCTCTGGATGCAATATCATGATGGCTGGGGGGCATTTGGCGGGTATTTCCAAAGCTTAGCCCTTCTGCTTGGAGGTGCATTGCTCTCTCTGGTATATGGTGAGGGATCTTGCTTGCTTTAGTGAGTTATTGTAGCTTGCTTCAGTGTAGAACATGCTGAATAAAATGTCAGTTCAGTTAAGTCTGTACGAACAGGATCTGAAATACATCTCCAGGTTTTTTTATACATCTCTGTGTTGTCTCTTATACAGTCAGGTGGGTAATGTCATGGAAAACCAGCAACAACAAAACCAGGGCTGAGGCTTGTGGCCTTGTCACTTGCTTTAGCAGTAGAAGAGCATTAATGGTGACTGGATTTACATTACAAGAGGGAGATGTGGACCTTTTAGGTAGAAGGGAGGTATTTTCCTAGACTGAATGACTTCAGGTATCATTTTCCAGAATTATGATGTGCAAACACTAAATAGACCAGAAATTACTCTTTTCAAGAACTTGAAAAATTTAAAAAAAAAAAAAAAGAAAGTGAAGTTCTGCTACAAGAGATTCACCTGAATTTTTTTGGAGGAAGTGGTTTTTTCACATTCCCACTCTTTAACTTGCTTTAATTGTATCAGGTGGACTGTAAAAGGTTCCAGTTTTCAAGGTTTGTCTTTTTGAGACACCATTTCTGTTACTCACTTGTATTATAGTCCATGTGATTTTACAAAGTTACTTTATTTACATTTTAAAGATGATTAGGCACAGTAAAAAATGTATTCATGTTTTATTGATAATGTCAGATTAATTTCCACTTTCCTAGTGGCAGCTCGCAGCTCTGTCAAAACACAGTCTGTAGAAACAGTTACACTTAACAATTCCATAAGGTGATTGCCAAAAATCCAGTTTTGGCAATTAATTAGCAGCTTGATTACCAATAGGAACTGGAGTAGTTGCTGGTTAGTGGATATATGAAAGAGATAGTAAGGCCAGAGGACTACTGAGGCCAGCTCAGGTGAGATAAGTTTTCCTTCATGACCATCTTCCTCAAAGAACTTCACTGGAAAAGATGGAAGAGACTATTGCTACAGTCGTTCTTGGTGTGCAGGATGAAGGCAAGTATTTTGCAGGTGTTGTTTTTACATCTGTGATGGCTTTTTACCCCCAAAAGCAGTGGGACAAAAGTGGTTGGAGGTTGTCACAGCCTCCTGCTGACCAGCCTGGTATCCAGTGATAGGACTTGTGGGACTGATTCAAAGCTGCACCAGGGGAGGTTCAGACCGGACATTAGGAAGCATTTCTTTACCGAGAGGGTGGTCAAACATACTGGAATAGACTTCCTGGAGCAGTGGTTGATGTCCCAGGGCTGTCAGTGTTTAAGAGGCATTTGCTCAATACCCTTAGTAACATGCTTTAACTTCTGGTCAGCCCTGAAATGGTCAGGCAGCTGGACTAGATAATTGTTGTAGGTCCCTTCCAACTGAAATATTATATTCCATTCCATTCAGAACTGCCAAAGAGACTCCAAACCCAGACTCAAAATCTTCAAATCCCTCCTTGAGTAACTTTAGCTGGTGATTCTTCCATAGAAATCTCAGGGGAAGGAATGAGAGGTGAACTCAGAGATCCTGCTAGAACTGAAACAACCCAAGAGTTAAATTGCTTTTGACAGCAAGTGTTTTGTAATGGCTTCTCTCCTAGCCCTTAAGGCCTTGTCCATACTGTACAAAATGAGAGTAAGCACAGCACTTTTCCAGGGACAAGTCTGGATATGCTCTTACACTTGTGGGATAAGGGAAATTGTGAAGGCATCGCTTGATTCCTGGAGGTGCCCGTGTTGACCTGAACTGTGCTATGGCTGTGGAATGTGGCCAGCCTGAGTGACCTTGCTGCCTCCCGGCAGTGTCACATGGGATGGCCTTTGTGCAATACCTTCCTGTATCTGTCTGAAACCACTACAAATAAAATTAGTTTGAGATTAAGAGGCAAAGAGGGATTCTAAGGCTGAATTTAGGTGGGGTTTGCTTACCATTGGAATAATCCTTTGCCCTTGCCTACAGCTTGTCATCAGTGGATCTCGCAGCGTTTTACAGAGGGGCTCAGCACTGTCACCTTTATTTGCTCTGCTCTTCACTCTGTAAAATAAAATTAAGTCACTCAAGTGGCACGTGGCAAATCTGGGAACAGATTGCTAGTGCCCTGAGCCCAGTCCATTACACCATCTTGTTCCTCTCATCTGCCCCTTCTGGACAGGCAACTAAAGAAAGCTCTGTCAGAAAGAAGCATTTAACCTCTTCAAATTACTTTCTTTGGGCCAGTGAAGTCTTGGCTCATTTGAGAATAACCTGGAATGCGATATTTAGGGATATTAAGAAGTCTTAGCTACAGCATGAATACAAGATGTGCTAGATTGTTCTTCCACAGCCAGTCTGGGAAAGGAAATGACAGGAAAAGGAAATACTAAAAAAAAAAAAAAAAATTGCCCTGTTAGTTTCTTCTGATGTATCTACCGCAACATGAAATAAGTGAAAGGGAACATGCTCAGTTGCCATTCCCAGTAGAAACAGATGAAAGATTTTGCTGAGTCTTGTGCCCTTCCTTTCTGTGTGCAAAGCCTAAAAATAGGATGAATTCTACTGTTGTCTGACTTAAGGAACTGCCTTTGGCAGTAAAGTACTGCAGAACAAGCTGTTTGCCACTATTTTCTCTCTGGAGTCATGTCCCAGGCCTGAGGAGAGGATGTTTTCTGTATTGCTTGGTGTAGAACAGAAATTCCCTTAAAAAAAAGAAATCTATGTTATGCAACAAAATTTGTAATTCTGAGACAGCCATGAACAGAAACCTAGAATGATGGCTGCTACAGAAGTTACTTCAGTATCTCTTATCTCTGAATTGTGTTTCTAACACATTTCATGGAAACTTTAAACTTAACTACTCTCAATGTAATGATCTCATTTCAAAAGAAAAAAAAGAAAAGTCTTTTGTTGTCAGTGCAGTGAATGTGTTTGTACCAGCTAGAAGTAATAATTGAATTGAGATATATGTAGATAAAAAAGCAATGTGAATGCATGTATGGGCATTACACACCTTAGAAAAGGCCAGATTCCCATCCTCAGCTTAGTTTCTTTCCTGGTAAGTAAAGATATTGATTAATACAGAAAGATACTCATCCACTTATGGGTGGCAGTGTTGTGACTTTAATCATTAATGAACTCTTGCAATAACTGATTATTTCACTCAAGTAGAACTTGGGAAAATAGAGAAGCGTAAATGCTCCACTGACAGCAGATTAAAAATTGTTTCATTAGCTTTAATGGAGATCAGTATTGTCACAGTTTCAAATAAGTATAAATGTAAAGGTACATGAACGTAAATCTATCTCAAATTTTATTTCAGAAACACCTGCAGTTTGAATCCACGTGTGTTGCTGGAGAGGTGGGAGTAGTAACGCTGAAAAGGACCAGTTAGATCAGCTATAATATATCTGGGGCGTGCATGCACTAGTGAATTTCAGTCAAGGATAGTCAAGTTACTTGATGAAACTTGCATTAAGTTTTCTGAACTATAAACCTTTACCTGCATATATTGAGCATATAAAGCATGTGTGTTTCACCTGTTAAAATCTATTGGAACTATTATCTTCAGTTTAACTAAAGGTTTTATATTTGGGTGAAAGGCGTTTGTAAAGAAGGATTCTTCAAAATATATTACAGTGGTTGTAAAAGATTCCCTTCATAGTGGTTTCAGAAAGTGCAAAAAGTGTCTTTTTATCTTTAGATTCCAGCTGTTTCCTTTTAACTGTTGCTAAAATGGTAAAATGTGTGTGTGTAAGATATTTTTCTCTTTTCAGGAATTAGATTTTTTTTTTTTTTAATTTTTTTTAAAAAAAATTTTCTTCTCCAACCTTGTTTCTGCAGGGAGAATCTTAAATCGTTTTTCCAAAGATATTGGCCACCTGGACGACTTGCTTCCATTGACATTTTTGGACTTTGTGCAGGTAATTTGGTTGCTACTGTCACAGACTTCTGCACTGTGTTCTGAATTTAGATTCCTGTACGCTTTAGTGAAGATCAGCTATTTGTCACAGATGTAGCTGAGTTGAATGAAAGTACTTGTTTGTGAAAGAAAGGTGTGGTTGAAATTTAATGTGTCAGTAAAAAGCTAACATGAGTAATAACTGGCAGGTAGGAGTGGCTGTACACAGCTTGCTATTATGTCAGGATTTCAGTTCATAGTAGCTACATGCTTGGTAAATTGCTCCTGATTTGCCCCCAGGCAATCTGGCAAGCTCATTGCTGTTATAAGAAATATGTCCATAGTAAAGAAACAATCAACTCACATGAAGAGATAGTACAGATTAACCTAATTACGTGTCTACTTCCACAAAGAATCAAATGCTTACCACACCATTTTGGATTAAAATAGGTGTGGCTATTTACAAAGAAAAGATTAGTAGTAATAGGGTGAATATAATAGCCTTAATAGGAGCAAGTAAAATAAGTTGCTACAGACAAGAAAAGGTGGACAAAGCACTAAGATTTTCATGATGATGAAAAGATAAAGGATTATATATGACATCAAGGTAATTTTTCTGATGCAGTTGCTATTAATCCTCCTTGTAAAAAAATGCAGAAGGATAAAGCTGAAAAAAAATTTATTTCACTGTATGAAGATAACATAAATCACAGAATACACAGAATTGTGGAAGCTGGAAAAAGAAATGACTTAGTGGATCAGACTTGCAATGCTCAAGTCAGAAATGTTTCTTAAGGTGCTACAGCTAACTTTGCTTCAACTCTTAGAGATAACTTACTCAGGATCTAAACCTTGTTTGACTTTAAAATTAAACCAAGGACATTTTGAGTTCATGAGTTTAATCATATTGTTAATGCTGAACTCTTGAAAATAGGGGTAAAAAGAGATTTTTCCAAGGAGTTAGTAAAAACACTTCTTAAGATAAAAGTCTTTTTCCTAGTTTAGTGCAGTTGTTAAGGTGTGTGTGTTTTTTTCAAAGAATTGCAGTGTCACATGTTATTTGGGGGAAGAAAGGAAAGTAATATATTTTAGCTATCAATGAAATCAACTGGGGGTTTTTTGTGAGTTAAAGAGTTGCTTATAGTGTATATTATGATAGTGAATTCATGGGCTTCTAAGGTCCTGAAAGTGCTATATAAACATTTTTCTGTAATATGCTACTTGTTTTCTACTGTTTATACAGATTCCAAATTTTCTTCAGTCTCATAATAGTATTAATAGACAGAATATCTTTATATCAGCTTACTTGGGACAATACATATATGCCTTTCTTTTTGGCTGAAATCACAGGCTGTCCTGCAACCCTTATCCTCTGCTCTTAGGCCAGGATTTATTTACATCCTTGAAATCAAAACCATCTCTTTTACATAGTGCTCCTTGGCCATTAGACCAAGCAACACAGAGGAGTTTGTATTTGCATAGGTTTGTCCCCTTGACAGCCGACTGTGCTGTGTACATTCCTGCTACTTACCACTCATGGCCAGAGCATCCTCCGAGTCCTGTGGTCTTGAGATAAAATGATTAACCCTCGCCCTTAGTTCTGTGCATTTGCAACAATGTAAGAGCTGTGTTGCAGCCCACTTGCATGGTGTTTCTGTAGCAAGAAACTGAGTGGGTGTTTTGCATGCCCTGGCACGTGATTTAAAAGCATGTGGGGTTGTCTGAGGATGCAAATTTTGCTGGGAAAATGTTAGACAAGTTTGCGTAAGCAGAGGGAGCCAAAATTGGTGTGGTCTTATCCATACTTCCTTTTAGGAGCAGACCCTGAAGCAAACTGTCTCAAGAATTACACTCTCCTTTCTATTTTTTTCCTGAGGGAGCCCGCTGGTTTGCTCCAGAAGAAAGCTAAGAAAGGAGCTAACCTGTATGCAGGGCACATACAGAGGACCAAGTCATCTACTAGTGAATTTGAAAACCTAGTTATTTGACCAGTGGATAGATACTTTCAGGCAGTGTGTGCTTGCCGAAACTTAACTGGCCTGGGATGAAAGAATGAAGTCTGTTGCTTTAGATGTGGTTGGGCTTTTTTGTTCAAGCTCCCACTGTAAACCTCATTTTGTAAACATTTCCCCTCATGTTGAATACCTCATGCATTTCTTTTAATTTGGCTATTGAATAATTCGTCAAATTGTGAAGGTTGTATTTTAAGTGAAAAGTTGCCCTTTTAAAAAAAAAAAAAAATTTAGATGCTACTCGTCCAGTATGCTATTCAAAAGATACTGTGATTCAAAGCTTGCCTCATCTCTCTGGCCTCAGAAGAGAAAATTTAGGAACGTACTGTCAATTAATAATATTCTTCTCTGGGTAAGACAAAAGCACATCCTTCTTGGCAGGTTTTCCAAAATTTACTATTTTTGATTGGCAAATTTGTTGGTTATTGGATGCCTTTTGAAATTCAATAGCAAAGATATAATATTTGTTTCTGAAGAAGCACAGCTTTTTACAAAGGATAACTGTTATCAATTATGATAGAGATCTTTTGTCACTTGTTTTGTTTGCAGGTGTCTTTTATAAGACTTCAATAATCCCTTCAGGAAGAAATATTTTCTCCTTTCTAAAAACAGTATTAGCTAAATATAAAAGCTCTGATCCCAGCCATTGTTGTTGATTCTTTGAGAGACATTTCCCAACATTCATTGTTTAAATGGTTGTCAGGAGGAATCAAGTGAAACTTAATAAACAATGCAGTAACTGGTTCATCTTACTTTGTGTGTAGAAGCTTTTCTTGAGCGGATTTGCATTGAAGAAGTAGTCTTTTTTTTCTGAGTTACTGCAGGATCATTGTGAAGCATTCCACCCTTTGACTATATTGACAAGTGAGTGTATAATTTTTGCACAAATAAACACAATGTGATTGGACACCCAAAAACTACAATATAAGCCCATTTAAATACCTATAAATAAATAAATAAATAAAATCTGCTAGTTTCAAGAATTTTGTAATTGCACTGAGTACAAATTTTAAGGCAGTGCTAAAAACTTTTCTCTTTAGTTTTCTTTTTAGAGTGCCTGGTAAGATTTATACACTGCACTACAGTCATAATGAGCATGATTAATTTAGACAGCTATACTGGATGAAAATTAATTCCTTGAACAAGAACAGTTGACTTTTATACATCTTCTGTTGAGTTAATGAAGAAGAAACAGGTCTCATCAAGATGGTGAATAGTTACTGTACACTTATTTGATAAAGCAAATATAAAAGGTATGTGGCAAGCACAAAAATGCATCATAGACCTCTGTATTCTTCCCAAAACTTCGATGGATTTTGCAAAACTGTTGCTATGCAATAGCTCTCAAAGTAGTAACTCTCACTGCATTTAACGTTTCCTGCCAGCCTTCCTTTCTTTGGTTTGAAGTGCACCAAAATGTAACACACCTGTCTTCAGAGAGACTGGAGGCAAGAGGGATAGACTTCATAAGGAGGAGGCAGTAATTTTACTTTTTTTTTCTTCTTCACGTAGGAATTTTAACATCATATGAGACATGTCATGTTACCACAGTTGACTGTCTTTTTGTAGAAATTACTGTGAGTATACACAAGATTTATAGATAAAAAAATACATCCACAAAAAAATTAAACCACATTTATGGCTATGTTTGACTACATGGCTGTTGAACAGAACTCTGTGGGTAGATGTGAAGTATACAAACTTCAAAAAACCCAAAGGTTAAGTCAGGCACTTCAACTAAGATGTCTTTAATTGTACTTTTACAGTCCAGTTCAAAGTTCATTAAAGTAAGAAATAAACTTTAGAGTCTGCAAGCTAAGCCTGGGCTTTATCTTCTCTAATGGCTTCTCTCTAGCCATAAGGTTCCATACCAGCTCTCCTAAAAAGTAAAGTAAAAAGCAATGCTATGTTCACTACAACACTTGTTATTTTTACTAAATACAGCACTAAATATGTTTGTAACATCAGGTAGTTGTTAATGTTTGTAGGTTGATTCAAATAGTCAATAAGCTAAATGAACTTTTTTGGTGAAAATTATGGGTTTGGGTTGTGGGGTTGTGGTTTTTTTTTTTTTATTGTTTTGTTTTGTGAATAATTTTTAATTACTTGCATTAATACTGTTAGCTTCCTTAGCCTCATTTCTGCATGTCTCTTTCTTTTTCCTATCCCGAGTTACGTATTTTTGGCAAGTGTTTTCCAACTACGTAGCAGTCTCTGCAGATAAAGGACTCCTTGTGTGAAGGCCATTACAGTGCTTTAAAACTTTCAGAGAAGATTTAAATATCTACTTCATTGATATATATATATATGCTTTAGTTATGTATTTGTTAGTTTACAGCAGCCTCAAACACCAATAATTGCAGAAATGCTTTCTTTAGTTGGTATGAACTTGATCATCCCGTAAATAAGTCAAAAGTGACCTAAGGAAGGCAGGTGTCATCTAAGATGACTGGGATTTTGTTACTTAATTTTCTGAGGCTCCTCTGAAAATACCAGCTGAGGTACTCAGAGGTATAGAATAAAAGAATTTAATGAGAGACTATTAGAAATTAAGAACCCAATATATTTAGTATTATTTTATGCACATTAGCCCAGATATTCCTAAGTGACCAGTATTTTGGATGCACTATTTTCGAGAGCTTGTCAATGGCTTGTTTTTAGTACCTGAATCTCACTTTGGCTTGTGATAGATCTGCAGAGGCTTAAACTGTGGTGTCAGATGATGGAGGAGGAGTACCCATATTGATAAATTACTGGTTGCAAAGTATGTCTATAAACTGATTGAATACATACGACTGTTAAATGTTTCAGACTTTCTTTGGTTCCATTAATTATTATGATCAATTTTAGAGAAGTGGTTTTCTCTGTTATTAATTCTTCAGTGATCTTATTACCTGTTAACAGAGTTGATTTTCTGCTTTAGTTTCTAGTGAATATGAGTAGCTTAATGTGATGACCCCTTCGTTTTAATTTCTTACCCTCTCTTGGATTGAGGAGGAAAAAAAAAAAAATCACAATCTGTTTTGTTTCTGGAGAACACTGTGAACATGTGAACTATCTGCAGCTGCCCTTGGAAAAGGGCAGTGATTTATTGAGGAAAACTGAATTGCAAAACCTTTTTCCTCCCCAAAATCAACAGCTTGACTGAGTTTAAATAACTGACTTTTCATATCCTTTCATCACACACAAAGACCTAATCCTGAGACTACTTGAGCCACCAATGTAGGCTGTGGCTGAGACCACCACTGAATGTGCCATTCCCTTCTCACCACACACAAAACACATTGACTGCAGCTTTATGAAGTGAAAATGCTGAAGAAAAGGAAAATGTGAAGGAGGTGTCCACAGTCATTTCTTTAAAAAAAAAAAAAAAAAAAAGAAAGAAAAGAAAGAGAAAAAAAAAAAGCTGCTGCTGCATCTGGATATTAGGAACAAAAAGTGCCTCAGACTGGAATAATAGCTTGGGTCACTTGCTTTCGTATGTGCACAAGAGTGGAACTGCCGTTCCTTGTTTCAGTACCACTGACCCCTGCATTTTAGTGTGTGAAGATGTCAGGGAAAGTGTGTAGAAGGAATTCCAGGATCTTTTAGTTTAACAATGACGTTGTTATTTTGTGATTTCTGTGAGATGGGGTCCTGTGGGGTTTGTTGTGTTGTTTTTTCCAGTTTAGCCAGGTTTTGTATGTATGCAAGTGTGATTTTTAAGAGCTATTTTTATTCATTAAAGAACAGTTCTGTCTGTGTGTTTCCATGTATGCATTTAAAATATGAGCCTAAATATGTTGTGAGAAAATAAACAGGAGTGAAATTTATGTTAAATGTCCACATATTTTCTTTAGCCTAATATGTAAAGCAGACCTGTGTCTTGGAGACACCTTTTGGCTTCCCTTCTGCAGAATCCTGGTGGTTTTGCTTGATGGTTAGATCGCGGGATTCTGCAGCTGTGATGAGGTTTAAGTGAAAAATAAATTAGTTTTCAAAAAAACAGTTGCCTGGTGGCATTTCATGACTGAAATCTCATAGAACTTTTTCTCTGTGGAACTGATGTTCTAACTGTACATTCCCAAGATTCATACTACAGTTCATCTTACTAGTGCATAATGAAAGACTGATTAAAACATAAAGAAAAATAATAGGGATATATTTTTTCATTGGTTAATTTTGAGCTTTAATTTCAGAAAAGGTTAAAATGATCATTATTAGGTTTTGGTATAGCAAACTGATATTTGTACGTGCTTTTAGTTTTGCTATTTTCTTTGAAATAAAAAGGGGTTATACACTGTGTTGTTAAATGCAAACAAAAAACTTTGCTGCCTGCCCAATCATTGTCATACCATCCTTCCATTCCCTCCCCCCCGCCCCCCCCAAAAAAAGGCAAAAAAAAGTAAAAGATGGGTGGGAGGTTGAGGAGGAAGAATAGGCTTGGGTTGCACATGTGTCTCCAAGAGCAATATGCAGAAGCTGTGAGTTTAGAACAGACAGTTGTCTAAATAATGCAGTTCCTTATTGACCTTTCATTCCTCTGTCCTTGAATGCCTTGATTGTTAAATCCCAGTAGCCAATTAGTCTTGTTGATGGTGAGCAGCAGTGGAGATAATCTACGCCAAAGCCATTGCTGGTCTTTAGTCTGTACCCGTCATCACATTCCTGTGAGTGTAAGGATGAGTGTCTTGCATCATACGGCCTGCATATTTTCTCAGATTGATGGTGTGTGTATAGGATAAGGTGTGTAAAGTCTGGAATCACTGCTTGTAGGTGAATTCCTGTTCATAGATGGACCATGGTTGTCTAGGGAAGGCTAAAGGTCTTTTCTCACTGTAGCAGGTCTTTTCTCACTGTAGCAGTCATATATTACACTGCCCAATCCTTTCTCTCGCTCAGTGGTTTGGTTTTTTTCTATTTATATTCACGTGTAGAATTTTGGTAACAGTAGGTTGCATGTTATTCTCTATATATTAGTGTCAAAGCAAAAGATACCATTGCAGAAACAAATCTCATTTGTGTGGGAACATAATGTGACTTTTTAATATTTTAGTGTTTGTGTTTGCCTAGTATTAATAAGATTTGAAGATGTAACCCCTAATCTAACATTGGAAAGAAGATAATACTGAAAAGTGTGGTTTCATTACTTTGTGTGCATCTTGGTTCCTTGTGTTTCCTTTACCACTTTTCTGCTTTTCTTGGTTTTCTTAACTCTTTTCCTTTCAGTTTTTATACTCCTCCATTTATATGATAAATGTAGGTAATACTTTTGTTAATTGGCTGTTCTGTCCATTTCTTCAATGAAATTTGAAATACTGGTGTTTTGAATATAGTACTTGGAAAAATAAAGCTAGCTTTCACTTAGTGGAATTCTGTCTTCTCTATTGCTTTTTCTAGACCATATGAGCATTATGGGATACAGTCTTCTTTTTCATTTCCCTAACACTTTGAGTAGATTGTAGATTGGCTTAATAGTAGGAAGGTAAAAATATAGTTGTTCTTGTAGTATTTTGGTGTGTGGGAGTGAAACCTTTAAGTACAAAATTCTAATGGACCTTAAATTGTCACTTCTCCAAAATGGCTTCTCTGTTTTCTTTTACCAGATGACTCTCAATAGATTTTCAGCTACTAGAAATCAGTGTAGCTGTACAGAAGTCCAGTGATGTGCCCACATTCTGGGTGGTTCAGAAATTTCCCCCCTTTTGGTTCGGGTGGAATTTGTACAAGTTCTAGAGAGAGATTCCATTTGTCTGGGGCTCTTTATATCTGTTTGAAGGTATTTTTGTGTTTGCTTTTCTTACTGAGAAAGAGGGCAAAGAAATACTCTGATGTAAGTGAATTTATGTTCTGCAGTTTTCTCCTTCTATATATATAGAAGTATATGCTACTACTGCTTTTGGTGCCAAAGAGGGAATTATTATTATTTTTATTTATAGGTATTTACCTGACTTTTTAAGCACTATTGCAACCCTTAGCACCTGTGACTCAAACTGATTATTTGTGATACTTCTGAAGATCATTAACATTTCTAACACTTCACAGTAGCTAGAAATCTTTTAATTCTGCTGTCAGTCATAGAGTGTAACAATCCTGTTCCAAATGGTGATAAGTACAAATCTTCTAGATTGCCTTAAACTACTGATATACTGTAGATAGGACAGTGTGTGCTTAGAGACAAATTGGGATTTTGCTGTTTGGCAAAAGGACGGGAGATTTCACTTTTGATTCAAGAAGGAAGGAGAAACTTAGAGGTGATTTGAATTACTAAGACATATAGCTAGCACGTGTGTGTGTTGAATAGTTATGCATATTTATCCTCAAAACAAACATGCAGGACAAGGAATTATCTTTAATAAAGAAAGACCACATCTTAGACAAATGTGCTGCCGGGGTAATGTGTGTGTCTCATGCAGAACTCAAGAACTTTTTCCTTGCTGACGCTGATACTGTGGCTGCCTGGTGAACTGCTGATTTAAAAACTCCAGATGAGTTTGTTCTTCAAATGTTAGAGGCTACAGTGTGGGCAGGTTTATCCAACAGAAGATGAGAGTTCAGCTGGGAAGAGAATGTCACATGTCTTTGGGAAGCTTATACCTCTGTGTGTTACATCTACATTACAGGATAGTTTTGTATAATTTATAAAAATCGATTCATTTGGATTGCACTCTTGAAATTCTAAAAATTTTTGTGTTAAGAAAGGCTCTTTCAAGGGTTCACTAATAGCTCTTCTGGCTTTGTGGAAGAATAGGATACTAATTGATCACATTTTATTCCATTATCATGTCCCTGAATCTTTTGGGTTTTTTTCTTTCTGTTTTTCATAGTGGGTTTTGAAATCAGTGTAATGTTTAAATAAGTGGAGCTCTCTTACTGTGAAACTCACTCATATGCTAAAAGAATGGTTTTTAGATCTTCCCTTTTAAAATGGAAAACACGGTGGCTTTGGTACCTGATTCAGTTTTTCATCCTTCTGCTAAATATAGCATAATACCAAGAAAAATAATTTTTCATTTTTCTCACTGATAGAAAGTCTGGATTTGTGGTCAGACCTGATATCAGTTATTTAATTTACTATATATGGTTTTGTTGATGGTTTGTGATAAATAATCTTCTGAAAAGTCTTCCTGGTGGTCTTGGAGAATTTCTGTAACAAATGAGGAATGAGCATGCGCTTAGCACAGTAAATAATGTTTGATTTCTGCCAAGGAAGTTTGGGTTGGTTGTTGTTTTGTTTGTTTGTTTGTTTGTTTTTACTTCTTTAGATGCTGCTGCATTCTGTATCCGCAGAGAATGGCTGAACTGTGTGAAACCTGGTGATAGTGGTGAGAGACTGGTGCTGATTAGTTAAAATACAGTTACTGAAAGCATCAGGCCACTGTTAAGCTTCCTGGAGCTGAGAAATCACTGAGCACAATGTAGCAGTGAAGAATTATGAGTCAAGAGTTTTATTTTGAATAGGAAGGTAGAATTTTATAGCACTATCAGAGTGGCAAAGCTCCGGGGAAGTTACGGAAAAACCTAGAGACAGGCCAAAAAGCATTTTTTGCATCTTTGCTATGAAATAGTGCAGCCAGAGAACAACAGAAGATAGTTTTCTTTCTTAGGATAGATAATGCTGTAGTCCTTAATATTTTTCATAGTTTTCATTTAACTGGGGCTTAGGGACCATGGCAGAACTTACAGAAATAGAAGTAGTGCTTCATTCTACCTAAAAATAAATATATGAATACTGTACTTTAAAGAACAAACAGTTAAATACATAAGAGCTTGTAATTGCCATAAGGCTGTAGAGCTGTGTTACTGAAGAACAGAACAGCCCACGGTTCAAATGTAGCACAAAGCGTTTAAAGTTGCTGAAAGACCCTGAATTGACTTCTGGCAAAACAATTAGACTTGGCTGAGCAGAAAAGGTCATGCAGTTGAAAATGAGGTATTCCAGGGGAGGGCGCAGGGCTACTCTGACATTGTGACCACGAGAGACAGGAGGCTTGGGGCAGGAAAGTCCATATAGCTCAAGAGTTTGTGGAACTTCAACATAAGGGGCAGCAGCATCTGTTGTAAGCAAATTCTGCCAGGCATTTGGAAGAACTGGGAAAAAATGTGCACAGCATGAATGAAAAGGTTGTGATATCATCATTAGCTCAGAGGATTTCCTCACATGGACAGTATTTTAGCAAATAAGATCATGAACTAGATCATAAGAACACTAAATAATGCCATGTGGGGTCACAGCAGTGGTCCATCTAGGCCAGTGGTCTTTTCTCCAGCAGCAGCAATAGGAGATGCTGGTTGGAGAGATTATGAGAATGTAGCTGCTTTCTGTGGTCCATTTGCCCAGGTGGCCAAGAAGGCCAATGGCATCCTGGCCTGTATCAGAAATGGTGTGACCAGCAGGAGTAGGGAGGTGATCGTGCCCCTGTACTCGGCACTCGTGAGACCGCACCTTGAGTACTGTGT
>JAAGNO010002619.1:3376-17728 GCA_033439905.1 Ceryle rudis | reverse complement strand
GAACAGGCTGCCCAGGGAGGTAGTGGAGTCATCATCCCTGGACGTGTTTAAAAAACAAGTGGATGTAGCACTTGAGGCTATGGTCTAATGGATAGATAGATGTTAGGATGCAGGTCGGACTTGATAATCCTAGAGGTCCTTTCCAACCCTAATGATTCTATGATTCTGTGATGCCCTGCTTAGTATCCCAGCATTCACAGTTTTGTACTGGGCATATCAAAAGGCCTGTTTCTTCCCAGTCCTTTTAATATCCAATTTTTGTATCACTTTGTGTCAGCTTGTAAGATCTGCCTCCTGCAATCTAATAGCCTGAAAACAGTGAGATATTTGAGATTTTTATTTGTTCTATGCATATGTGCCCCTTCTATGGAAAGAAAGCAATATTTATCACTGAAAGAAAAAGTGGTTTTAGAAGGTTTGTAAGTGGGATAAGACCGAGGACAAATACTGGTGAGTCAGGCTCTGCTGATAAAGTGCTAAGCATACAAGCAAAGAATGAAGTACGAAATAAACCATTTGTAGTAGTACTAGAGAGAAGAGTGTCCATTATTGAGTCAAATGTTTTGATTCCATCAGGGTCTTTGCTCAGTGGTGCTGTCTTGGGCATATATAGCTTGGCAAAAGTTTTGGAAATGGCTTCTAAAAGGTAGGAGAGGAGCAGAAATTGTCAAGGCATTCTTTACTTTCTTTTGAAAATAGGTTATTTAGCATCAGGGAATGGTAGAGGAGATACAAAAATGCATTGCTCTGGGACTCTTGAAGCAAGTGGAACAGACAACAAAGTAACCACTTGGTCATAGTGGTGGGTACTGGAGTCATAAAACCCCTAAATTAATGTAATAGAAATGGATGCTTTCTGCTACCTGAGATGAGTAACTCAGGGAATGTCGAGTGGTGCCAGGCATTTTCCTGTGTTGTTTCAGGCAGGTTCTGGCAAGAGCTGTTGAGAAAACAAAGCTTGTGTGTATGCATCTTCTCTGCTCTGGTTCATTCTGTTACCTCAAGCTACCATGTAAGATTGTGCTCAACATCTGAGGTGTTCCACAGGAAGATGTAACAGTACTTGTCATGCTACAAAGAGCACTATAGTTTATGGGAGCTCTGTGTGTGTGTGTCTGTATATGTTTTAATCCCTTGGGAAAAGGACAATATAAGAATATAGCCAGGGACTGTGGACATTTACAGAAGATGACAAACTTAGCACTGCTCAACAACAAACCCTATTAACTTTTTACATCATTTTTATAGGGACATCAGAATAAAGTTGTAACTAACTCCCTATAATTTCAAGAAGATGACTGCTCATTTGTATGTAGATCCTCATTGCCAAGTTGTGTCTTGCTGCCCAAATCACTGAGAACACTTATGTGCAGAAGTGCCCAGTGGGCACAAGGTGCAATAGAAGAAAAGCATTTGAGAAAATCAAACTAAATGTCCTCCTGAAGTTTTTACTACTTATAAATGGAGAAATACATTGTCCACAGACATTTACAAGAATTGGTGTTGGCATTGTCCTTTTTTGTGTGAGAGTATTGGCTGCTATGTACAGTGGCAATGAGCTGCATGTAGAAATATGTAAGTAGAGGCCATTGCCATACAGTCTTGGCAACTAACTTTTTACGTGAGTGAAGATAATTTATTATAAAAAGGAAAATAAACTCTGTATGATGTAGGAAAGTAATGCCGAGTTTTAAAAGACAAGTATTTTGAGTGTCTGGCAAAATCATGAAGTACACAGTTTGATTAAGCATCTGTTTCTAAAACATCAATATCTTGAAGTCTCGGACAACGTATGGACTGCAGTTTTTGAAAACTGTTTTTGAGATTGAGATCTGCAGAAAATAGTTAAGCCTCTTGGCCCAGGATACCCAGAAAGCCTGTTTCTAGCCCTTGGTTTAGGGTAATAGATTATTGATAATAGGATGCTGTACAACAGAGTGGAGGCTGTGCCATTATATTAAAGAAAACACCCTTTTTATTATAAGGTCACTTGTTAAAGAACAATTAGACAGTTCTCTGTGATCTCAAACAAACATTTAGGCTTCTCACTTAATGGAAGAATGCATGCCAAGTCAAATGAGTGAGTATGTTGGTGGCACGGAAAACATTCCCCCTGAGGACCTAAGTATATGCTTGTTCACTTGGAAAAACAATGATCCAGAAAGACTACCTTATAGAGACAAGAACAGATAGAAGATACTAGCATTAAGGATGTGATTGAGAATTTTGAATACTTTTCTGTGGTATATCTGACAGATGTATTCAGCCCATTTGCAGTGACATACAGATTTAGTTAGGTAACCTCTTGTCAACTAATTGCAAATAGCAGGATTCAGAGGAGGAGAGGGTGTCTTGCAGAAGATAAGACAAGCTTGCTGGTTTTGAAGGCTTTAAAGCTGGCAGTATTTAGTTCTTTTTTTCTTCGACTGAGTTCATCTGAAATTACAATTTCCATTTCTTTCCCAGCTGTGCCTTTTTTCCCGTTTCTCTGCCTTGGTTGTCTTGTCTTTATATTCCAAATTTTCTTGTGGATACACATTTTCCTAAAGCAGAATTAACACTGACTGAGAGCTGTCATTCCCACCAAAGACTGTTGGCACTGGTTGCTTCAGGACAACACCTAAGATGTCTTTCAAATATTGGAGTTACGTGCAGCACTTTTTCTCTGTACTCATAAGTCTTCACTGCTTCTTGTCTCAAGACAAATCTGTCCCTGACAGCTTGATGCAAGCAATAGTATAAACAGCCATATGTACTTTTTGTAACCAGTTCTGAAAGAAAAAACATACATTTTATTAAAAGGGTAAAGACAAGACTACAGGCCTCAACGTGTTCACTTTAAGTAAAATAAAGTAGAGTTATTTATGTACTAGGATTACAGTAGAATGGTAAAGGGTTTATATTTGGAAGTTTTCCTGATTTTTTTGTAATAAAGGAGAAAAAATGCAAAATATCTATGATGCGGTTCAGTATACTGCTCCGGATGCAGCTAGCCTGAGTGAAGTGCTTATCGCTCTCATCTGCTCATTGCAACGTCTTCTCCCCAGGGAAGCTTGTCCTGTGGTGTGCCAGTGTAACCAGCCACCTGTGCAGTTGTGCTTTAACAGAGCTGCAGGACACTCCATCCAAACAGTCCGGTTTGAAAAAGCATGTTACAAAGCCCAGAAAAAATGTTCAAGGAAAAAGAAAATACCAGAACTGGATTAGGGGTTGATTGCCTGTGCAGTTATTTGGCAGAGACAATGAGGAAATAATTTTAGTCAGGGGGAGGGGAAGAGGAGGAAGGGTGATGCCAAGCAAGTATGAACGGAGTGCGGTTTTGTAGTTTCTTGACCTGGCTTTACTTCAGACAGCACAGCCTGACTGAGAGTGCCCTAAGTTAATGTAGTTAAGGTTGTGAACTTGAAATCCAGGATGTTCAGGATATGTGCTTTTGCAATTATTAAATTAGTATGGTTTCGTGGCAGTGACCATGGGCTAATATAACCCTTGGGAGTACGTATTGGCGTCCAGAGAGTAGGAGTTGGAGGCAGTGTCAAAGTAGGTGCGTTTGACTTCCTCTTAAATATTGGTAAGACTGGTCCAGGAACATGGCAGTTCTTGGATGGGGTTTGACTGCAGATTTAGTCATCAGAATTTGAGTATCTGCTTATTGAGGGCACCTAGTCAATACAGTTAGGGGACTCTCAAGAAATATTCAACCAAAACGTCATTAGGTATCTACTTGCAGGTTAGGCGAGTCACTTCTTAAACTTCTACACTAGGACAGGAGTTTTTCTGTGCAGGTCAGATGTAGACTCCTACATTCGGGTTTCCAAGTCCCAAATCCCATTCCTTGGGCTTCACTTGTTCATTAGAGATCCTGTCAGGTCACCAACTGCAAGTCCAGAATGGTGTGCTTCCTATGGTACTAGGTCCTGTATCATAGCTGTCAAACTCGCGTGAAAGACTTGGCATCACAAATCACACTAGGAACTTACACAGACCCACAACTGCATGGTACCCCTTACACATATGTTTTACAGGAGATGCTGAAATAAATTTTAAAGTCTGGGTAAAAACAAAACAAACAAAAAAGTGCAAAACTTCCATTTTTGAATTATGGAAGTCCTCAGAGATCTGACTCTTGAGCTCGTTAGAGAGAAGACAGAGAGGTGTTTTATAGGTACTTTCACAAGGAAAAAAAGGACTCTACCTACTGAGGCAAAGTGTGAGCAGACCTGATGTGTTCAAAATGGGGTTCTACATGAAGACCAGGTACTTTTTTCAAAGAAGTACTTAAACCAAACATGAAATGCTGAACTCGGTGTATAACTGATATGGAAGGGCAGTGATCTATAGGATGGAAGGGTAGACATTCCTATGAAACAACTTGAACTCTAAATTTTGCTTTTGCATTTTTGTCCTGTCAACTTTATTAAATGACTTCAAATGGCTTACAGTTTGTTGTAAGATATCTAACATTGAATAAATGATATAATTTCCTGCAACAAAGGAAAAAGTTTTACAGCTTATGATAGTATGGCTTATAGCTTTTAATTTCCATGTTTATCCAGTTTTGTGTGGGAGGGGGTTTGTGTCTTTATTTCGCATTAAATGCTTTTCCATTGTGTGGTTGTGGTACAGAGATACCTTGTTCTTCCTAGATCGAGACCTGTTTGAGATAGAAACTCCAGAATATCACTCTCAGAACCTTTAAGAATTACAAATATGTAGGTCATCAGAAGATGAAGGGAAAGCACATGTTTCACAATGTGCTGATCAGAGCATTCACTTCTCCACAGAGCAGGGTATGCTTGCTCCAGTAAGACAGATTTCTTGAGGAAAAATAAGTCACAGTGAATGGAGTGACTGACAAAAGCACAAGGGAAGTCTGTCAGGGCTCTTGCAAGCAAGAGGATGACTCCAACAGGAAAAGCACATGCTTTTCTATACTCTAGGGATAAGTATGTGCAGCCTCTGAGTAGGGAGATTCTTCTTTCTCCAGGGAAACTTAAGCAAATTTAAAGGTGGACATTGGACAATGTGACTCCACTTGGAAGCAAGTTAAATTTCTCCATACAGGTCTTTTCAGTCTTGGTAGCCTGTGCAACTGTTGTCTTTTGTGTAAGGTTGACTTGTTTCCAATATTGTGCAGATAGCTATAAAATGTAATTAATTAGCTCCTTTTTCTTTTGTGTGTGTTTGGATGGTTTGTTTTGTTGTTGGGTTTTTGTTTTGTTTTTTTTTGTCTATTGTTTTTACAGAAGACTTCTAAATGATAAAATAAAGAAATTCAGTAAAAGATAATGGGTTTATAGGCCATATTTTTTTTAGGGAAAATATAATAGGCCATATTTCTTGTGTGGAAATCTTGTCTATTTAGCCTTTTGATGCAATTTTCAATTGTGAGCTGATTCTGCTTGACAAGGTCTAGATACCTAGCTCTGAACATTTCTTGCTGTGTAGACTGAATCTTAGCTCCCTGCTTGTCTCCAGAGAGGAGCAGTTGGTCTACTTGTGTTACTGTTACAGTCAGTCTCCTGATTATCTTGGGTCCTCCAGCTTGCATGCAGTGAATCTACTAGAAGTTGGGGCAGTCTCCAGCTGAGGAGGTTAGTTGTCTCTTGTGAAACTTTGGGAGCTAGAACCTTTGTCTTACCTCATGCAGTAACTGCATGATTACAGTCTGCAAATGGTTGTGTCTGGCTTTCAGACTGCTTCATTAAGAGTTAATTTATATGCAAGTTTGGTTTTCCAAAAAGACAACACACATGACTGATCCACCCTATCATAAATTTTTATAATGATAAGGTGGTGCAGGCTCATCTAAAATTCCTTCCAAAGGCGGTGTCAGCTTTTTACTTTAGTCATCCCAACCACCTTTTTTCCTTCCCTGTATTTTCACCGTAGCAAGGCTTTGTTTACATGAGCTGGATCCTAATAATTCTACTCCCACTCCCACCCCTATTGGCACTTTGCAACATATTGTAGATTATCATAACTAAAACATCAGTTTGGCTTCTTTATTTTTTATTAAGAAACATTTATTTTCCCTGGAATTCTTTTTTTATTGAAGCAGCTTCCTCAACACTTGAGGTTTGCAGATGGTGGTGTAAGAAGGCAGAAGTACTTCAGAAACTGCTGGTTTTTGACTGTCTAGCAGGTGATGGAGGGATAAGGGGCAGGCAGCAGGCATATAAAGCAGATTTGGGAGTGAGTTGTCAGAAGGAAAGAACAGACTTCGATCTCCATTTGCTGATGAGGTTGGAGATGAGGGAGTCTTTAGAAATTAGCTGGCGTGTGGATGGCTGACATGTTGGCAGAGACAATGAGTGGTACTGAGGAGAACAATGATCTAGACAGGAGAAAATTTGCAGGAAATCAGGAATCTTTATTTCCTTTCTCCTCATTCCATGACAAAAACTAAGTACGTTTACCAGGATCTAAAGAATGCTGGAGAAGTGGAAGGTAGAGAATGGCTGACAGCAGTGATACTGAGGAATCGGGTTGTTCTGTTTTGCTTTGTGCTGACATAATCGTGTGCCTAATTGATGCAAGTGAAATATTGTGTGCACTCTCTCCGTCACCTTACCTCCTCGTGATGAAATCTAAGTAAAATGTTTGCAATCTGCTGTTATGTGTATAGAAGGTCAAACAACACGATGCCATCAGCACCTTAACTTACAGATGAGCAGTGTGGTAATGCAGCTTCCTTCAGAGCTCCTAGCCTATAGTCATTTTCCTTAATAGATTTATGAGACTTTATAATGTGCTTTCAGGATCTATGAGATGCAAGGCTTTTATACTGATAAATCTTCTATCATGATCCAAGATAGAAGAGAATACCTAGAGATGAAGAATAAATTGTGCTGACTCATGCAGTCGTAAGGTGTAAGGTATGGGGGTTTGCAGTTTGGTCAGATGAAATTAGGGTAAAGTCAGAGAACCCTCAAGAAAAGAGGAAAAAAACCAAAACCAAAACCCAAACAACAACAACAACAACAACGATTGTGCTCGGTTTGGCTTTAGAGTGTGTGTGTGGGCCACCAGAAGCACAACACAAAATGCAGTGTTTCATAGGCCCCTCATTGAAAGTCTTTGAAAATCCAGGTAGCTCTCTGGTATCTGGCCTTAGCTGGTGGTCTTTACCAGCTCAATGCACAGATAACAGGATGGAAATCTTCTTGCTGTAACACACGCTTTCTCAGGACTCAATGGTTAGTAATGCATTTTTGGCATCAAAAAATCAGACAAAAAATTCAGCTGGAATCAACTTGTGTGTCATATGCGATGATGATGAAGAAGGTGGCAGCTCCTCTACAGGCCATAAAATGGAGACCTTTCAGAAAATGTTGCCACTTTTAAGGAAATTTTTAATTAAAACAAGTGTTGAGCTAGAATTTTAGTTGTCTGTTTTTCATACAGGGCAACTTTCTTTTTTTTATGTTATTTCCTTCCCCACGCTTTTTAGAGACCAAATGGGCACACCCTGATTTCAGCCTGTCAGGACTCCTGCCATGCATATGGACATATAGAGCTGGTGTTCTGAAAGAAATCTGTATGCAGATAATGCTTTTCATAGTGTATTTAAAATGAAGGTGTGATGTGAAAGATGTCACGTGGTCTGCAGGAAACAGGAGATTTACTTCAGAAAGTTGGGCCAGGATCAACTGTCCAAAGCGACAAAGCTTCATTCTGCATTTTATCTATTTTCTAAGAATAAATTCAGGTTTAGTGAAGCTGCCCATCTCATACTCTGAGGTAAATCTGGTAGAATTAGCCTCTTAATGACGGTTCTTGCAGTGTTCAACATTTTTTTTTCTTAGTTGTAATGTTTCCCAGTGCAATCCTTTAGGAAGAGAAAGCTCACTTTCTCTGATACTGGGTTTTCTTTCTAAATGGTACAAAGTTTTCTTAGGAAAAAGTTACAAGCCTGTGTTGAAAGTCACTTTTCTTTATTACAGTAGTCACAGAATAGTCTACAAAGAAAGACACTAATGTTCAGTCAACCAGTTTTGTAAAGACATTTCTTAAAGAACAAATAATGCAGAAGAAAACCATAAACTGCACAATTAGTCAAATTAGGTATTACTGTAAATTCAAGTTCCTTAAAAATAGATGTCGTTCGTATGTTATACAGTGCATCCGCTCTTAAATTTGGTAGTTATGTTTAAATATTTAAGTGTTTCAGTAGTGTGAAATAGTTTTATACTTGTTCTAAATTAAATTCTTCTGGCAAAGAGTTTTTTTTATTTTGTTTCTATTGTGTTGCAGACTCTCCTACAGATTTTTGGTGTGGTGGCTGTGGCTGTGGCAGTGATTCCTTGGATACTCATCCCCTTAATACCACTATTTGTTCTTTTCATTTTTCTTCGACGATATTTCTTAGACACTTCAAGAGATATTAAGCGTCTAGAATCCACAAGTATGTAGTTTGGCGGGACTTAATGTTAGTTTGAACCCTGCTTATTATTATGTGAAATGCTAGTATTTTATAGACAATCCATCAAAGTTTGTGTTCTGTTTTTTTTTCTTTTGCTATGCAAATAACTTCCTTATTGCCTCAGTTCTCAACTAGTGAATTACATGCCTACCTCCCATTTTGCATAATGATAAACCTTAGGTATGTCAGTTTAACTATCTGTAAGCAGAGCTAGTTAAGAACATGCTAAGTTGCTGGTCTTTGGGACCATGCATGCACATACTAATGGTGTTTGTGACCTAATCTGACTCTTGTGTCTGACTTTAGCTTGACCATGGTATGAATTATTAAGCATTATGAATAACAAATATGGTGCCTTATGTCATTAATAAAGCTCAAAGAATGTCTTCAGTGACAGCCATTGTTAAAAACATAAGACGTTTTTGTATAAATTAATCTGCCTGTCTGTCTGATTCTAATTGAGTAAGAGGACTTTGGTTAAAGATATTGCATATTTATTCTAAAAGGATACAGTACCGTAACTTGTATGGCTAAATATAAAGTAGTAGGATTAAAGATTAGTGTGGTACAAAAAGAATTAAATGTTGTCCTTCAGCTATTGCTAAGTTACTATCATTTCCCTTTGTAGCTCGAAGTCCAGTGTTCTCCCACTTGTCGTCATCCCTCCAGGGACTTTGGACTATTCGGGCTTTGAAAGCAGAGGAAAGATTTCAAAAATTATTTGATGCACACCAAGACCTCCACTCAGGTTTGTGATGAATTGATGTGAAAAATCAAATACTTTGCTCTGTAGGAGGGAAATATCTTATGCCCTCAGCAACATGTATGTAATGTACATTCAAATCAGTAGGAGCGTTTGTCTCTTTAGGGTAAAATCTCTCTATTAGAACAAAAATATTACTATCTGTCTAGATTTTGAGAGTTTACTTTGGGCTGTAATATAATTTGAGGTACCCACATATATGTTATCACAGTGTCTAAGATAAACATTTTAAAGTATGTCTGACAAGACTATTTCAAGAATAATTCCTGACATTTTCCTGGATCCTGTCTTTAAAAAAGAGGGAGAGGGGGAAACAAGCTATATTATGAAGCATTTAATATTAAGTAGACTGCTAGGCATGGGCAGAGATTATGAATATAAATAATCTTGGAAAAAGTTCATAAATATCACTTCTTTTTTACTTTGAGTAGCTTTCGGGGCTCAAATGTAATATATGGTATTAACAAGATCAGAAGGTATAAAATAGTAGTATTCTGCAAGCGTAAGTAATATAATTCAGGTTTGTGCTGTGACTCTTTACCTTCTGTCAATGAAGTGTTCTCTACTGCAGTGTTTTTTCGAGTTGCAGCGGAATGCAAGTTTGCAATTTTGTGTTTGTTAGCTAAGATCTTGATCTCAACAAGGAGAGGTGCTATGCTGGACTTTATTCTCACCAACACAAAAGGGCTTGGGGGGAATATGAAGCTCAGGGGCAGCCTTGGCTCCAGTGACTATGAAATGGTAGGTTTCAGGATCCTTAGGGCAGCAAGGTAGGTGCACAACAAGCTCACTACTCTGGGCTTCAGCAGAGCAGAAGTTGTCCTCTTCAGGGATCTGCTTGGTAGAGTACCATGGGATAAAGCCCTGGAAGGAAGAAGGGCCCAGGCAAACTAGTTAATATTCAAGGATCATCTCCTCCAAGCTCAGGAGTGATGCACCCCAATAGAGTAAGTCAGGCAAAAATGCCAAGAGACCTGCATGGATGAACAAGGAGCTCCTGGATAAACTGAAAGATGAAAACAAAGCTTACAGAGGGTGGAAGCAAGGACAGGTTGCCTAGGAGGAATACAGAGAAATTGTCTGAGCAGCCAGGGATCAGGTTAGGAAAGCTAAAGCCCTGATATAAATCTGGCCAGGGAACATCAAGGCAACAAGGAAAGCTTCTATAGGTACACTGGTGATAAAACGAAGACTAGGGAAAATGTGGACCATCTTCAGAAGGAAACAAGAGTCTTGTTTTTCTGGGAAATGGAGAAAGCTGAGTTACTCAATGATATTTTTGCCTCTTCACTGGCAAGTGCTCCAGCCACACTGCCCAAGTTACCAAAGGCAAAGGTTGGGACTGTGAGAATGAAGAGCAGGTTCAAGACTATCTAAGAAACCTGAAGGTGCACAAGTCCATGGGACCTGGTGAGATACATCTGTGAGTCCCGTAGGGACTGGCAAATGAAATGTCTAAGGCACTATCCATCATATTTGAGAAGTTGTGTCAGTCCAGTGAAATTTGCCGTCCACTGAACTTCCCAGTTCAGTGAAGTTCCCACTGACTGGAAAAGAGGAAACACAACCCCCTTTAAAAAGGGAAAAAGGAAAAGCCAGGGAACTACAGGACAGTCGGTCTCACTTCTGTGCCTGACAAGATCATGGAGCAGATCCTCCTGAAAAGCATTCTAGAATATATGAAAAATAAGGAGATAACTGTTGACAGCCAGTGTGGCTTCACAGAGCCTGACAAATCATTCCTGAAAAATGTGGTGGCCTTTTAAGACAGGGTTACAGCATTTGTGGATAAGGGGAGAGCAACTGATGTCATCTACCTGGACTTGTGTAAAGCATTTGACACTGTCCTGCATGACATGCCCATGTCTAAATTGTAGAGACATGGATTTGATGGATGGACCACTTGGTGGTAAGGAATTGGCCTGAATGGTCACACTTAAAAATTAGTTGCAATCAATGGCTTGATGTCCAGGTGGAAACCAGTGATGATTGGTGTTCCTCAGGGACTAATATTGGGACTGGTGCTGATTGCCATCTTTGTCAGTGACATGGACAGTGGAGTTGAGTGCACCCTCAGCAAGTTTGTTGATAACATCAACCTGTGTGGTGCTGTCAACACGCTGGAGGGAAGGGTTTCCATCCAGAGGGACCTGGACAGCCTTGAGAGATGGGCCCATGCAAACCCCATGAAGTTCAGCAAGACCGAGTGCAAGGTCCTGCACCTGGGTCAGGGCAATTCCAAGCACAAATACAGGCTGGGTGGAGGGTGGATTGAGAGCATCCCTGTGGAGTACCTGGGGGTGTTGGCTGGTAACAGGGAACATGACCCAGCAGTGTGTGCTTGCAGCCCAGAAAGCCAACTGTATCCTGGGCTGCATCAAGAGAAGTGTGTCCAGCAGGTTGAGGGGAGGTGATTCTTCCCCTGTGTTCTAGTGGCACCCCACCTGGAGTACTTCATCCAACTGTGGGGCCCACAAGAAGGACATGAACCTGTTGGTACAGATCCAGAGGAGGGCCCCAGAGATAATCAGAGGGCTGAAACACCTCTCCTATGAATACAGGCTGAGGGAGTTGGGGTTGTTCAGCCTTCAGAAGAGAAGGCTCCGCAGAGACCTTATTGTAGCCTTCCAGTATCTGAAGGGGGCCTACAAGAAAGCTGGGCAGGGACCTTATACAAGGGTGTGTAGTGACAGGACAAGGAGTAATGGCTTTAGACTGAAATATGGTAGATTTGGACTAGATATGAGGAAAAAGTTCTTTACTATGAGAGTGGTGAGGAATTGGCACAGGTTGCCCAGAGAAGCTGTGGATTCCCCCTCCCTGGAAGTGTTCAAGGCCAGGTCAGACAGGGCTTTGAGCAACTTGGTCCAGTGGAAGGTGTCCCTGTGCCCATGGCAGGGCGGGTTGGAACTAGATGATCTTTTAAGATCTCTTCCAACCCTAACCATTCTATGATTCTATGAATTTCCTCTGTCATTAAAACATACAAGTATGTACTGTGTCATTTTTGTAACTTACAAGCTTCTAAGGTTTCAGACCAGATCAGTTGATCTTTTCTGAAGTACAGGTTATCACAGGCTGTAGAATTGTGCACACTGACCTCTGTGTTGAGCCCAGCAACTTGTGACCAGGGAAACATATCTTCCAGGGAGGTACCTCTAGCTTTGAATTCCCCATTTCTTACTATTTTCAAGTCATTAGTTTTCTGACCAAATCAATTTTAGAGTGGGTGGTAGCGAGGAAGCACAAAGTTGTTTTTTAAGCTTTGCATTAAAAGACATCTTTAGTCAATAAAATGGTATTTTATTTTGTATTTTAAGGTCAAACCTAAGGAACATAAGCACACTATTTTCCAGTCAATTTTATACATCTACCCAAACTAGGAGTAACACCCTCCATGGACAGTTCAGGAACGTGCTTTTGAGATCAAGCTTCAGTGCTTACAGTCACACTCTTTTGTGTAACTACATGCTTCATCTTGGTATCTTTTCCACCAAAGTATTTGGGGTATACCAGCTTGCTTAGTGTGCGTGTGGTTTTTGGTCCTTGGAGGGAATAGAAGCCAGCAGTGTGCCTGGGCAGCAAAAAAGGCCAACAACATCTGGACTGCATTAACAGGAGCATGACCAGTGGAAGTAGGGAAGTGATCAGCCCCCTCAGCTCTTCTTAGCCCATATCTGGAATACTGCATCCAGTTTTGGACCTCCAGATACAAGAAACACTCTAACAAACTGGAGTGAGTTCAGCAGAGAGGCCACTAAAATGGTCAGGCTGCTAACAGGAGACCTCTTTCTGTGAGGAGAGGCTGAGGAAACTGGGCTTTTTAACCCTCAGGAGAGAAGGTTTACAGAGGATTTAATAAGTTGCCTTCTAGTACCTGCAAGGGTAATACCGAAAAGATAGTCAGGCTCTTCACAACGGTACATGGTGGGAGGAGCAGGAAAATGTGTGTAAGTTATAAAAAGAGAGGTTTAAGCTGGATACAAGGAGAAACTTTTTCACCCCGAGGATGGTCAGATGAAGGAAGAGGTTGCCCAGAGATGTTTTCCAAGCTCCAACCGTGTTGATTTTCAAGACTCAAACTGCATGGAGCAATGTGGTCTTACCTCAGAGCTGACCCTGCTTTGAGCAGGAGTTTGCTTCCACCCTGAATTATTCTTTGATAGTAAATGTGTGCAAGTAATAGCCAATAGAAGAGGATACCTTTCATACTAGCTTGCAAAGTTGGAGTCCTGGGTTCTTAAGTCTTCCAAAGAGTGTTAAATTCTTCCTTGCATCACACCAGGCTCTCCCAACAAGCAATAGTTTTGTTTAGCACTTTTGACTGGAGTGGTATCCTCCTTTCTATTTAGGGCTGAGCCTGGGAAACAGGAGACTTGCTTCAAACCCTCTTTCAGAGATACTTAAGAATTTGATATTAACTAATCTTTGTTAGTCCCCATATTCCTTCCTGCATGCACAGTGATCCCAACTACAGAAGGAGGTTCCAGAATGACCATCTCAAGCTGGTAGTTCAGAGCACTTTTCTGGACAACATGATCAGTGGAGCAAAACCTTGGATCTGAAAAACCTACCACCCAAGAGTCTCATTTCCTGGTCTCACAAGTACACTATTGCACCAAAAATGATCTTTCATGTCACTAGGAAACTGCCATGTGCTATTTCCACGGACACTCATCTCCTTGGTTTTAGAAGGGGTACCAGAATTATCATGGTGAATTCAGTTTCTGGAACTAGGTTTGTGACTTGTTGCAGCACTTTATTCTGCATATGTCATTCCATGTGCCTAGGTGTATGACTGTCTATTAGACCTTACCAGATGTCTTGTTTCGATGAAACCGGCTGCTAAACATGTGGTCAGGCATATGCAGCTAGAGTAGATGTAAATGGGACTAAGAGGTTACCCGCTCTGGACCTTACCTGGCATCCTTATCTTGTTATCCTTGCTCTTTCCCTCAGCTGCCCTTCAGAAGTTACATGGAGTTCTGTTGGCTGAATTGTTGATTTGGTCACACTGTAATCTGGCTGTCCAAAATGATCCTCTGTTTTAAAACCAAACTTACCTCCTCCCACTCCCCTCCCCTTTTACTATTTATAGCCAGGTCTAAGGAAAGTTTTGGTCCTGAAGAGCCCATACGGAATTGTTTGAACTTGACCGAATGTG
>JAAGNO010002616.1:42078-57487 GCA_033439905.1 Ceryle rudis | reverse complement strand
TCTGTGCAAAGGTTTGAGTCAAATATTTAAGAACATTATTAAAATTTTATTAAATTATCCAAAAAAGCTTGAGGATTTTATTATTATTTTGAAGGATATAAGGGTTCAAGTGCCCTTATGTGGCATGGGCTGAAAGCACAAGGAAACAGAAACATTTGCAGTTTCACCATTCAGCACCTTCCTCATGGACTTGCAGCAGTTTGTATGGGCAAGAGCTTGATCAGAAGCAATTTATGTGATGATCTAATATATTTATTTTGCCTTTCCTGACGGAGAACAAAGGACACCAGAGGTAGTCAGGGATTTTTTAACTTGCTAGAAAAGTAGTAGAGACCCCCCTCCATTTCGATGAAACTTTCATCACAAAAGCTTTTAGGTTTATTATCAACCTATGATGCTACATGAGAAATCTTCACAGCCAGGCATTCAAAAGAGAAACCTGCTCGAGAAAGCACTCGCTCCTCTGCTCATGGCAGATTTGGGAGAGATGGGCTCCATTCAGTCCCCATACCACATCAGCAACTTGGGTCATTTGTCTCCTGCACCAGGGTCACAGTACAGCCAAGCATTATTAGGTACTAGGGGTTCAGATTTTTGACAGCTTAAAGAAAACCATTCCAAAGGGTGTTGATTTCACCTCAATATAGAACAAGCATTTTCCCAGCTCCCAGATTAAACTTCTGTGCCTAACTCCAGCAGGCTGACGCTGCTCAGTGTGAGGCTGCTGAGGAAGCAGGTATTTCAGAAGAACAAGTTCCACTTCAAGTTACTGCTTTGAGTTTTGGTCATGACAGACAGCATTGATAGAATGTCACCATTCAATGGTTACTGCTTGCTCAGAATGACACAGTAATTTTATTCTGATTTTTAGATCATAGAACAGAAGCCACAACTACTACCAGTCCTCTCAAGGCTTTATGCTCTTTGGCAAGGAGTATTGATTTGTGTTTTTATAGCACCTACCAGGTAGTGGTTGTGCACTATCATTACCCAATAATTTATAACAACAGTTGAGGAAGAAGGCTTAGAAACTAAACCAAATGTAACATGATCTGCTCAGGAAAAAGATGGAACACTGCTGGAGCAGCTAAAACAGCCTTTTAAATCAATTCATGGCACAAGTCTAAGATACTCTTGTATGTTCTGAAGGCATTTAAAAGCGTGTAAACTTGCATTATCATACACATAACCAACTCTTATCCACCTCTACCAAGTATTATCATGGGAGTAACGTGAACAGTGACACAACAGATGCTTGCAGGACAAGGCTTTAGCCATAAATCAGAACATGACACTTAGCTTACATTAAAACACAACAAAAAGGGTTAAAGAAACTCACACAGGAAAAAAGTATCTTAAAAGAAGCCAATGGCACAAGACTCCTTTCTACCACTGAACCAATGCTAATTTAAAAGCCATGTTTTATTTGAAAACATTCACCTGCAAATCAAAAAGCCCCCAAAGATTAATTTCTACATTTACAATATATTTGCAATATATATATTTAACTTAGAGGCATCCTTTTTTTTTCCCCCTGAAATAATTGCTTACAAGATGAGAACTAAAACACAATCTCAGGCTTAGTAAAGGTAATTGCTGCACTTACTGCTTGTGTCATGTTGATGTATTACTACGTATCAAAGGTCACAGTTCTGTACTCATACATTATCAAATTTGAAAGAGCAATATTCGATTCCGACCAACCTTTAAACTGCCCAGAATGTGTGTGAAAATGGATGTCAGGCTAACTTGGGCTTTAAAAAAAATGAACCCGTGTTTCGGAAGCTGAGGGGTCAATCAACCCAGACTGACAGGGTTAGGTGTCACTTCGGTGCATCTAATACTCTCTTAGACTATCAATGAGGTGCAGTAAACTGATCACAAGCTAAAGTGGCTGTACTAATGAAAATTAAACAGTCTGAAAAAATTACATAACACAGGCCTGTGACACAAGGCCTGTGGCATTTGTAGATAATAATGCAGGAATAAGGACATAAATCACCATTTAGATACAATAAAACCTGTAATACCCATCCTGAAATGTCTATGGAATCATGGGACAAAGTCAACATCTTCTCAACTCCGCAGTCCCCTCTGAAGCTGCCACACAATTTTTTTGTAGTGAAGAGAGGCAAGTTTTCCATGCCTCTACTTCAGCGCGCACACAAAATTTTGCAGTCATGTGCCAGCCTGACCTTTGAGGGTGGCTAGCTGGTTGTTCATGCCCTGAGCCACGAGTTCTCAGAATTGGTTGTAGCACAGATAAATGAGTCTTATCAGAACCTAGCCAACCTTGAACAACTTTCTTTTCCTACTTATGCCAGTCCAACTGAGGGGCAGAGGCTGCAATGAAGCAGCTGGAGAATCCTCATCTTTTTTTTGGTAATGTATCAGGTCCTCCAAAAAAAAAAAAAAAAGTAGTAAAAACAACAAACGAAAAACCTCTACGAAATCCAAGTTGACTGAGTACAGCTGGCACAGAATGCACTACTAAAAAGAACCTTCACCTTAAAACCATAAATCACTATCATGCAAAGAGCAACCTCACTCATCCCAGCCATCATCATAACCCAGATTATACAAATATTCAATAGCTTTTTCAGAATCATGTTTTTTTCCTAGAGAAATTATGAACAGCAAAGGCAGCATATATTCCAACAACTACCTACACCATTGAATCTGGTACTCTTTAAAATTAGCTTTATTTGGTAAAACACCAGATTCCAAAAGGGGAGGACAAGTTTAATGATCAACTTAATTATTAACAGAAAAGCTAAGATAGACATATCACACAGTCCATTAGACCCTAAGAATTCACACTAATTAATATCTTTGCTATTGATTTGAATTTCAACTGCAGGTGATGTAACTGCTGGTCAAGGCCATAGCAAGGATTAAAATACTTCTGATTAAATATTAAAGGTACTATTTATAGGACATAAACACACATAACGTTTACTAATGCAGCAAGTCTATTAAAACAATAAGAACTTAAACAGGAGATCCTCTGTTAATAGTTAAAATAAAACTTCAATATACAAGAAATACAAGATACATGTACAAACACTACTTAATAAATACCAACTTTCACATTTGTTCTAAAAAAACCAACACATTTTCAATAGTTTTCTTAACATTAATTCTCTTGGTGGTTTTGTAAAACATTTCTGTGTGCTGAACAAGTCAAAATTACAGTTTGTCAACCGAGAAGAACTCCTTGAAGTGATGCAAGGAATTAGAGGGTAGACCATTTCAGGAGAGCTGGAAGGTCTTTGTTGCTTGAGTTTTCTATAAATCCAGCATCTCTATTTTCATTTAGGCAGCAAAAAGGAGAGAGAAAGAGAGAAAGAATTATTATTTCAAAATGTTACAAATTTAGAGTTGAATTTAAATTTACAAACTGAACACAAAATTGCCAGATCTCTTGCATCTGCACCCCTTGTTTCCTCCTACATCTGATTATTTCAGGATTTTGCTGCATGTATTTCTCTCTGGCAGTTGAAATCTCCCTTTTGAAAATTATTCTTGTCACATAGTGAAAGGAGAATACATGATTTCACAGTGGCAAAGGCTTATGAAGCCCTCTTGAGAAACATTAGTAATTGTTTACTGAGAGTTCTAGCAGTGCAATGCTGGGTACATGCAGAAGCAATCCTGAAGTAGGTTTGCTCCCACAGTGACTACAGTGAGAAGTCACTAGAATTACAGAATTAGTCAGGACTCTCCCTTCTATGCAAAAATTAACTCATGATCCAATTGATTTTATGCAACCTTGGAAGGGTTATATTATGATTCAGTGCTTTAGATTTTGCACTGTTGCCAAGTTAGATAATCTATCGAGAATCTTAGAAGTGTTTGCTTTAATCTCAAAACCCCCATGGTCTGGGAGCAAATTATTGTATAATCAATATGTTTCATTTTAAAACCCTTCTCTCTATCCTGCCCATCATACACCTCTCTAGGTCTTATTCTTGCAGAAAAAAAGATTGAGTGTGACCTGACAGGACCCCAGAGAGGTTCACAAATCAAAAGCAATGGTGAAGATAAGTCAAAATCCTTGAGACTCATGATCTTAAGGGACAACTCAATTTATTTTTAACTGCTGGAAGGTAGTGGTTCTTACTGTTAAAAGCTGTAACTTATTCTATTTGTTCTGTAAGCAAACCCCCGCTAAAGACCAAGTGTTGAGAAATTCCCACCCACTCAATGCCAGCTTTTTCCTCCAAACAGGCAGAAGTCAGAAAATTAATCACTTCATTTGAGACCAGCAGATAAAAATCTCAAGTATGGCACACTTTTTATGAAAGTTTACATTTTGTCTTCTGACAGAAGCTGTGATATACTACTACACACCAAGACCTGGAAGCCAACAGCCCTGTTCCCAAACCCTGAGAACCTCAGTATTAGAAGAGTTGGTTGCAATTCCTCACCTTCATCACCCTCCATAAACTTGAGACCCGTGAACTCCACCTAAAGACCACACAGTGGAAAAGAGCACTGCCACAGAGCAGTAATTACCAGTTTCACAAATGCTTTCTTTTCAGTGAATCAAAATATTTGGAAAACAGCCAAAAATCTCTTCCATGAACTATCACACAGATCCTGTAATTTAATACATTCTTAAAGAGAAAAGGCACACACCATTAGAAAGAATCCACTGCTCACTGAGCAACCTCTTAATGTCCTCTCATTCTCAAACTTCATTTCAAACCTAATGCCTCCTGCAAGGCTATGTGGGCAAATCATGAGGAACTTTTAAACCTCCAGTCTGAGTTTATTTATGAAAAACTTTCCTCCTAAAGTTTATGCACTTGAACTATTTGTAGACTTTTCTTAATTTTTTTTTTTAATTAGGGATGTGTTTTCTATGCAGACTACACTACAAACACATGTGAAACTTCAGAGGCTCACTACACCAGAAATATGGTGAGGTTTGCATTTATAAATTCAAGAAAGTAATTGAAACATAAGATGCTGAGATCAGAGGCACTAACTTTTAACTATGTGACTAGATATGAAAAAACATCTTAGAGATATTAGGCAAAAAGAAAAAACCATCTGCAAAACATGAAACGAAGACCTAAAAATTTTGTTTGAGAGCACTCAACTGGTAAAACCATTTGCCAACAAAGATGTAAAATTAATCTTCAAGGTTACTGTTCTAGCAAAAAAATCAGAGGGGCCATTCTTTGCCCTTTGGATAGCCTTCCTCACTGGAAGATCTAACAAACCTCACTCCAGAAGCAGCTTTTTTTTTTAAGAACTCTTTACACCCAGTACTCTTGTAAAGAATATGATTGACTTTATGATGATTTAAGACTTGAGTTTTTATTAACAGACAGCTACTGAACAATGAATACTTCCCTCTCTACTACTTATTCACCACTAACGTTAATTCAAATTTTAGAATTAATTCTAAAAAGCAAACAAGTTTCTCCAATATTTGTTGCCGAATGCATCCATTTTTCTGACATAAGAACATGGTATTTAACCCGTGGTAGCTACTGCCACATTGGAAAAACCAAACCCTACTACATTTTCAAAAAACTCTTCTCAAGCTTTTTTCATTTTTCTCTCTTAAGGTCTTCTTCTGACAGACAAGCAATTTTCCTTCCCCACTCCCCAGTCTGTTTCACCCTGTCATTCTTTTCTTTAAAACCTTCCATTAGCTTCTACTCCTTTACCACATGAGGTCAAGAACAAGAAGGCGGATCCCCAAGGCAAGCATAGACATCCCTAGTCATATGCTTTTGATAACCTCTAGACCAGCCCATAAATGAAGTTAGCTTCCACATCATCTTGCCTTATCCTTGTGAGCTTCTGCTTCTCCCTGTGTCTAGACTGAACAGCTTTGAGAGAAACCATCTTCATATCAAGATTCCAATAAATGATCTACCTTTGTCAAATGAGCAAGGGTAATCAATTGTGTTCTCCTTTAGAATAAGCATCAGAATTTAAAGTAGCATTCCTCATTCCCCTGTTCTGCAGGCTTCTTAGTAAAATTTAAATTTGACCAACTGACTCATTTCAATTTATTTTCAACTAGCATGCTCATTTGTCTTTTGTGGCAGATTTTACATAGCCCAGATAATTCCTCCCTAATATATAAACTGTGCTTGGATAAAATGAGAACTCTGCAATTACAATATTTCAGAAGCAATAAAAACATGGCACCAACAAGCTTGGCAATTACTACTTTACTACTCAACTCAATTTTGCTTTTCACCCAGGCCACAGGAACAAAGGGGGCTTGTTTAACATCTCTCAGAAGGGAGATTATCACAGGACCAGGCTTTTCATTACTTTTGAAAAAATTAGGATTCAAATGCACACTAGGAAGCCAGAAGACAACAAAACATGGACCACAGCATTTGTTGTATAATCTTCCCCCTATTTTACTTCATTTCATCTTTGAGGAGTCAGTCTGCAGCTGGATTAAATATCACTGACAATTGTTGGACCTTTTTGGTCTACATACTCCTACTTACAAGTTTTTTGGGGGTTTCAAAGACATGACTAGATGATCTCCAGAGGTCCCTTCCAACCCTTACCATTCTGTGATTACAGAACCACAGAATCATTCAGGTTGGAAAAGATCTTTGGGATCATAGAGTCCAACCATCAGCCCTACTCTACAAAGTTCTCCCCTATAACATGTCCCCCAACACCACATCCAAACAACCCTTAAACATATCCAGGGATGGTGACTCAACCAGCTCCCAGGGCAGCGTATTCCAGCATCTGAGATTCTTAACTGTGGCTACTGCAGTTCACTGACAGGCATTTTTGGATTTCAATCCAACTCCTGTTGTAAAGGTATCTTTTACTACCACCACACTTGCAGTAGACAGAAGCCAAGAAGCAACTGTTGCAGAAACAGAATCCTCCTCTCACATTCCTACCAGGACTGGGTTACACATACTTGGCAGGGCTAACACGTGAATGCTTACTGTAAATTGAGGAAAGCCCAGAGTCTATTACTGTCATATATATCTCCCTAAGCCTGAATTACCTTGCAGATTAATTAATACCTACCCTCATTATAGCTGCTTTAAAACTCTGAACAATTAGAAAGCTAAAAATAGATCCCTCTACCAAATACCAGGACATCTTTAACATCTTTTTCAAGCCTCCTGAAGTAATTAATGGGAATGACTGCTTGGACACTTAGTATGAAAGTTTTTTGGGAAAACTATCACATGCTTAAAACTCACTTATTC
Source organism: Ceryle rudis (assembly GCA_033439905.1). Taxonomy (NCBI): domain Eukaryota; kingdom Metazoa; phylum Chordata; class Aves; order Coraciiformes; family Cerylidae; genus Ceryle; species Ceryle rudis. The sequence continues at coordinate 50,267 of JAAGNO010002616.1, read as the reverse complement.
TAGATAGTCATGGGTCTCAAAACTAAGTCTTCACATTTTAACAAGTATTTGTTTTCACATCAGGTTGACTGTCTCTACGTGATCCTTCAGTGACATATTAAACAGAAGCTATCAATCATTCCTGTCACAAGTTGCTAATGTCACATTTAAGAATGTTGGAAGAAATAACACCCTATACCAGGTACTGAGTCTCCTTAAAAAAAATAAATAAAAAATCAGATTCCCAGCAACCTAAGCAGCATCAGTTTCCTTGCCAAAAGCAGGACATCTGAAAATAGACCTCTTCCAGGCTAATGAAAAACACTTCATATACAGCCCCAATATCAACAGATCTCAGAATTAACAGCTCAGCGGTAGCTTGTCACAGGAAGAATCTAACACTGCTCTATAAAAACCTGACACTTTAAGATACACTTTTTTTTAAAAAAGGAAATAATACATGGTCTTAGACTAATCTTAATTTCTGAAGTGACAGTAATTCATGCATTCATATCTCATGAGGGATCATAGTATCATATTTTACGCAGTTTTAGTGCTTATAATCTAAGTGCATCCAACAACTTACTGTGCTGAGTTACTGAAGTAGTCTGATTTTTTTTTTCTCCAAAGAAGTCAGCCTTTAAACAGATCAATTAGTGAGGTACAAAGGAAAGTCCTCCAAAAGAGTAAGTAAGCTTTGTCACCTTGCATGCAAAACTACTGCTTTAAAGAAGTTCTGAAATATAAAATACATTCTCTTAAAATAATAAGAGTGCAGTCCCCTATCACTTTGTACCCTGTACTCATACCCTAATACATGTTTGGAAAAGGGGCTGTTTTCTTAGTATTCCCAACTAAGATAGTTATACACAAGATGCTTTTACTAATTGTTTATATAAATAATAGTCAGACACCTACAAGTACTCCTTTAATCAAATGTCTACATTCTGTCTATTAAGACTAATAATTAAAACATTAATTGCAATTTAGCTAATGAACTAGAAAAAGAATTCCTCATTTATCTAAATATAGACCAAACTGGATTCTGACTGACGTAAAGGTTAAGCTTCTGAACTAATACCAAAGAATCAGAAAATAAAAACTATATTTGGAAAAGAAAATAATTATGTGAATAGCAATGATTGATGTCCATAAAAGACACATGGATACTAAGGTCACGTTCAGAAACGTGTTTTCCTTGTAGAGGGTTTGGAGCTACTAAGATTTAGCTTTTTGCTGCCTTTAAACTATAAAACCAGTTATTTTTGGACCAAGATGATGGATAAAGGTTTTGAAGTTTCTCCTTCCCTTCGTACAATGAGGTACACAGAGACTATCACACAATAAAACTTTTATCGTAACTACTACTAAATCAACCAAGTTACATATGGTCAGCATTTATTTCTAAAAAAAGGCCAAACAAACAAAAAACCACACACACAAAAAAAAAAAAAAAAAGAGAGCCCTGATTGATTTAGGTACCTCAATGCCTCTTGTCCACGCTTCCAACTGTTATATTTATCAGGGTACACAGAACAAGCTTGAAAAGCTATACAGTAAAGAGAGTACAGTTCAGCAATCCAGCAACTAATATTCATTGTCATTTTAACAATGAGTAGTATCAACAGACTTTAGGCAAATGCACATACACTTTGCCTATTGATCAGGGACCTATTTCTGTTCTATCAAAGCCACCTTAGCTGCATATAGACACACTCCTTTTAAGCGTCGTATTCCTTCTGAACTTCCACAAAGTAACCAGAATAGCTGCATACAGCAGAAATTCTCTTGAGTTTTAGGAATCACAAAGCAAGTATTGCTGCTAGACATCTTTATTTTCCTTTGACAAAATACACAAAGGCACAAAATTCACTTATATCTTGTCATTATTGTACAGGTATAAATAGTGCTTTGTATTCAAGTACAATCAAGTGCAGAGACTTTCTATATATTATGTAAACACAAAACAGTTCTGTATGTATGTGCCTCTGGTTCATCTGCAATGCAAATACCAAAGGAGATGCCATTCATCTGAGTGCCATTTAACTAAATTCTGTCAAAAAGTTAGACAACGAATAACATTAAACACCACTGTAATGACACTTCCCTATGCTTAAGTCAAATGTCAGATGACACTTTAGCTTGTAAACATCTGTGTATTTAAAATGTACTCAATTCATTTTAACAGGGAAGCATTAAAAAGTATCTTAAATTCACTAGACCAAACTTCCTAGTCAGCTGCTGCCAGCAATTGCTCTTTATATGTGACAGCTAAAGAGATGTCAAATTATAGGTCACACTTAGCAAATCTTACACTTTAGTTCTTAAATATGCAAACTGAATGATGGCTACAACTTAAACCAACTATACATTCTATGTGCTAACTTAACACATGCTTAATTTACAATACCCACTTTTATACCTAGGGTTGACATACTGTAGCAGTTGAGGCGGTTTAAGCTCAAGCAAGATTTAAGTTGTACCATTAAAAAAAGCTCACCTGAATAGTAACAACAGGCATGAACAAAGCTAAAAACTAGCTACAGAAGGCACTTGAAGTACTTTATTCTGCTTTCATTAAAGATTCTTCACTTTGTTCAGCTGCAATAGACTCTGAAATAGAGTCTTCGGTGGTCGAAATGTTCTCTGCTGCTGCTTCAACTTCTTCAACTAGCTTATCATTTAGCTGCTCAGGAGTTGGTGCTTTATCATCTGTCTCATTTGTCTCAACAACCTGAGACGTGTCTTCTTCGGATTCTGTGAAAAGAAAAATGATGAAATAACCATTTCCAGAAATGAAGAGGTAGCTAATATTCTTAAAAAGCAAATGAAACAACATTTTGCAAGTGACACACAGGTTTTGACTAGTCACTGCACTAACTTCTTGACTGCTAAAAACCATTTTATTTTTCTAACAAAAGCATCACAGGCAAAATGTCTAAAATTTAAGAAAAAAAGAAAATACTGTAGAAAATAGTTCAGGTCTCCACTGTGAAAATATGTATTTTTTACGTTCCTCAACAGAATCTTTTTAAGCTTGTTCATTAATGTGAGACAAAGTCAGAAATTAAGATATGGTGGTAATTCAGATTCTTTGTAATGGAAGTTTTACCAACTGTATAGCTTTTTCTATTAGAGTTCAATCTGTACACAAAAATCTAAACATTCTATTTGGTGGAAACTACTTTAAACACCACGAGCCAGACATCCAGGGGGAAAAAAAACCACACAGATATTAGAATAATCTATTTCTTAACATCTCAAAACAGCCAATGAAAATTACTGTGTATTCTCAGTCTTCTTGCAGGATCTGGGATGGGAGTTTTTGATAAAATGCATATTTTGAAGATCAGTCAAAAAAATTTTAAAGTATTACCTCTAAAGAATCAAATTCTAGCTTCAAAATGGGATTTCAGTAGCATATGAGAAATAAAATTTTTAAATAAGCATAAGCACTGAAAAACTGGACACTAAGTGTTACACTAAATGACACAAAGGTACTATAAAGTGATATTATTCATGGTGTTTTATTTATTGACTACTATTAGTCATTACTATACAGCATACTCTGAAGGCAAACAGTTTTCAAAACTGATGCAAAGTTACAGCTCAAAAATGTTAACCTTATCAGATGTTTGTAATTTTACATTTATCAAAACATGTTGGGTGTCAAGGCAAATCGGACTGCTTCAAGCTGATACATAAATCATGCAAGGCTGAAGTTTTAGAACCATTGCTCTGGCTTCAAGTCACAACTGAGAAGAGTAGCTGCTACACACCCTAGTCCAGTAGAGCTGGTACCACTACTATCTGTCACCAAGATCCTGAGACCCCCTCTCACACTGAGCTTCATGTTCAATACCTTTCTTACAACTAGCTAGTTCTAAAGCTTCACAATCACAGGCTGCTCAACACCTTCCCTGGCTTCTTGTTCCAAAATTTCTCTGAAGCCATCTGTCAGATGGTCAACCTTCTTATTTCTGCCCAAGTAAATTAAGGTTCCTAGTTTCCTTCTCTGCTACCCCACTCTCCTTTCCTGCTCTTCAATTTCCTTCTTGATCACACCACAGCCAGAGCTCAATCTTTATCTCCCAGCTGACACTTTCCTTTCTGTCTCACCTCTGCATGTTTTTCTTCAGTCTCAAGTTCTGTAAGTTTGTCTCTTTTCCTGCTACAATCCCTCCACACTTGAGTTACATTCTTTCTTTATTCCTGCTGTTCAGGCTTGAGTCAAAGTATAGGATGCCAGGGAAAGGCAACTCTATGCCCTTTCAATTCATCTGTATCATAGCCCAACCTTTAGAGAGTCTCAGTCTGGAGTCCTCAGCTGAATGATGCTTAAGACTTCACAGAAGTGAATCATTCTTAGTCTGATCAAGGTAGAGACTATTCCACAGCAATGTTTTTGAGGACAGCCCCAGGGACAATCAGTCACTAGTACATGCAAGTAGATGTTCCTAATGAAAAGAAGCAAATGTGACCTAATACATGTTCTAAATATATTAAAGGGAAGAAGAGAAGGATGCTGCTTTCATTTTTATATTCTACTAAAGAGTATGGAGACACTGCTTCTCTAAGAAAAAATTGTCAAGTATTACGCGACTTTTCCCTTCACTTTGCTCTTGATTAAATTTAGTGAAACTCATGAAACTTTCCAGAATATACAATTAAAAACAAACCATCTTACCTGGAAAATTTTGGTCTAATAATTATGTCTGACAAATTTATAAGGAACTAAAGAGTAGGTCCTTCAAATGAGGGCAAGAGCTATGATAGTAAGCAGTGCTACTAACTTCAACTATACATATGACCAACCTTCATTAATATAATTTAAAACTTGATAAAAGAAAATTAGTGGCCTTGATGATTAATACTTAATCTATGATTTAATTCAAGATTTATTTCTTTTTTCTTTAAGGAAAAAGTGTTTCCCAGTAATCTGTGTTCATGGCTTTGATATAACAGAAAGCTATTTTGAAGCCTTTGAAAAGAAGCCCAATACTGGCGTAGCATTCAATTCCCTTTACATTCTACCAAAAAGCCAAGTTACATTGTTTAGGAAAAATGAACTATGGTAGATTGGAAAAATCTCACGGTTTTAAACCAAAAGAACTTGATTACAAGTCATTAAACTCAAGGTGAGATGATCCATATCTACTGGAGAAATCACTGAATTCTAGGCATATTAGCTGGATTGAGGAATGAATAGAGCAGACAAACTAGTATACTGTAAACAACCAGTTTTATTCCCAAAGTTTCTGCTTCACCTGTAACACTTGCCCAGAGCCAAGCTCTACTTTTGGAAGAACTCAAATAAGCACACACTAAGTGGCATTATTTCTGGAGGGCAGCATTACCAAGATCCCTTCTGTTGAACAACAAACCAAGCTTCTGCATCTGCCTTTTAAATCAAAGTCCTTTCATACATACTAGCAGTTGGTGTATTCCAAGAAGCCATAGAGGTGACAGAGCATTAAGTTATCATAAAATATTTGGCAAAACGGTCAAGAAATTCCACAAAAATCCAGAGGCAACACAGGAAGTTGTCTCCATAGTGAAGACCTCTGAACACGAGCACTAGATATTCACCATGAAACACTGAAGCAGTCAAATTGTTTCAACCTTCAAAACGTTGCCAAATGCTAAACCTGAATCAGGAACACAGCGTAACAGTACCAAATACAGGCAAGACAAAACTATGCAAGTGAATAGAAGTGGTTCCTGTTGGCTTTTTCAATATGATCCAAACATTAACATTTCTAAAAGTACATAGAACAGACTAGGCTCTGATTAAATTAATTCAAGATTGATGCATTTAAGAAAAAGGTAAGAAAAGAACTAAGTATATTGCTTCATTCTGGTATTAAAATTTCCCAAGTAACTCTGCTGAACAGCCAAGTGTGATGTTTGGGCCAGTAATTTGCATCAGACTGACAGCGGATGACTCCATATTTCCAGAAGATTAAAAAAAAAAATCCAAGGTTCAGTGCCAACAGCATTCCCCATAATCATTCTTCAAACCTCTTATCTGTTGGAGTTGCATGTAACATTCTTGTCACTGCATGAGCACACAGCTGAAGAGATTCAGTTTCACACTCAAGTCATTAGTAAAAGTAGCTAACTGGAAAAAAAAATATTTATAGCACTTCTGTATCACATTAGCTTGCAGTTTCCTCAAGCTGTACAGCTATGGTTTAAATGAGTTACAGATAAGTATCTCTCCATGTTGTCAACATTGTGGCAAAGTTCGTTTCCTGATGTTAATGTCTCCTTACATCTAAGTGAAGATATTCTCTATTCTAGCTGCAACAGCAGCTATATTAATGCAGTGAACAAAAGTCTTCCCCAGAGCTATACATTAATGATAGCTTCATATCTTAAGCTTATAATCAAATATTATGTTCATTTATTAGTAAAGCCCAACTGCCTGTAAGCAGTTATGTTCCAAATTAGGTTTCTGATGGAAAAAGTGATTTGCTGAAAGTTATATTTTCTCATTCATAAGAATGAGAGACTTTGTGTCAAGTTGCAGGCAATGAATGCACATTGACAAACTGATAGGGCAGCAACAAGACATTTCTCAGATATTAGTTATGTAAAATATTAACACATACTCTATTTCTGGCTGCATATCTATTACCAAAACAGAATGGTTTATACCATCTTGGAGATTAAATATTCAGAAAAGAACAGACATTTAAGCTAGATAAAGCTAAGTGTCAGCATAGCAGTTATTTATTTCTTACACTTCCGAAAAATTTCACCATACACTTCCTAGCAAGCAAAAAGAACTGGGAAGTGAACTCCACAGTGGTCTCCTTTGTCCTCTATTTTATCCTGAAATACCTGATAAAATTTTGCTTTCAAAACCACAAAAGTTATTTTGCAGAATTTTCAGTCCTACATCTCAAGTGCCTAATGAAAATCTCATACTAGTTCTTGAGGTTTTACATTTTTTACAACATCTATAAACTGGTTCAGCAGCTCAGACCCATTAAAAGCACAGTTTGATGAACATTTCCTTCAATGATACTACCAGCTTAATTAGCACCCCTCCCTCCCAAAACCTCTAAGAACCTACAGTTATAGATCATAGTCAGAAGCCCTCAAGGTACACACCTCTATGAGCTGAATATCCATCTTTAAGGGCTTGCCCATCTGATTCACACAGAGGAAAATTAGCAGAATTCTGAAGACCCCAGTAATAAATCATGTCTTTTTTATAAGCACCTTCTAAAAGTAGCCACAAAGCTACTAACCTACCCTCCACTCACTGAAAATAGGATTAGATCATTTGAGGGCAAAGATGACATTTACATCATCTTAGCTTCATGCATCTGATTTCCGTCTTACTTTCATGCTAGTAATAGTACTACCTGTGAAGTAAGAGACCACTATGGCACAAGAAAAGAAACCAACCAAGTTTTCCCTGTAATGCACCTGCATCAGAACACACCTAGAGATAGCTACAGTTAGACATGACTTCCCTATCGGTCTCGTGCAGCCTTCTCGTACCAGGAAGTAAGCCAGTGACACTTTGTACTCCCTCGGTTAAAGCTGAGACATTATTTCTGTTACACTCTGACAACTTCCCACAGGTGGTGTGGTTTTACCCCAAATCTTGGGCCTGTACACCATTTGATAGTTTTAAATAGGTATCTTGTAGGGAAGCTAATGTAAAATCCCACGAAGTAATCCATACAATTTAACTGGAGATTCTCTGTTCAGAAATTATAATTTCTGAAGTCTTAAAACACTGCATCTTCCTGTTGGCTGTACACCAGATGCCTACTTTATCTGCAGACTATAAAATGTCTCAAAAGGAACTATGTTAAATTAAAACTGACAATTTGTCTTTGAACTCCCTGAAATTAAACAAGGCAGTTTTACTAGATTTTCCTGCCCCGAGGAGAACAGCAAAAGGAACAAAGGCAGAAATTCCAACACACCTCAATCAAATGGCCTGCTAAACACAGTGAAAGTTAACCACTTCAGGACATAGTCCCTTCTTAATTATTTCTTTAATTTACAGTATTTTCTAACTGTTTGTCAGTAACATTAGAGTGAAACATTGTTACATCATTATTTTTATAAGACATTGCCTAATATGAAGAAATTTTAGGGTACAGGCCAGAACGCAGTAGTATTAACAAGCTAAGCTAGAAACAGGGACAAGAACTGGAAAAAAAAAAAAAAAAAAAAGAAAAAAA
>JAAGNO010002616.1:0-41978 GCA_033439905.1 Ceryle rudis | reverse complement strand
AAAAAAAAAAAAAAAAAAAAAAAAAAGAAAAAAAAAAAAAAAAAAAAAAAAAAAAAAAAAAAAAAAAAAAAAAAAAACAAACACAAACCAAAAACCTGTGTCCTCTATGAAGTCAGAATAGAATAGACAAAACTTTCAGTTGCAAGGGATCAACAATGATCATCTAGTTCAACTGCCTGACCAAGTCAGGGCTGAGTGAAAGTTAAAACCTCTTAAGGGCATTGTCCAACAAGCTTGGGGCATCAACCACCTTACTAGGAAGCATGTTGCAGCATTTGAGCTCTTCAGTTGTTCTTATTCTTGTAAAAAACTCATCTAAATAGAGAGCTAGAAGACAGGAAGATTTCATAAGATATTTTAAAAAGCGCAAACTTTGTGAGATTGGCACATACCTTCTCTCTGCTGAGTCTCTTGGGGCTTTCTCTCTCTAGGTTCTAGAGGCTCAGTTTCAGATCGTAATTCTGTAGATTGCTTTTTTTCAAAACTGAAGTCTGGAAGTCGTGGAGCCTGAGGTCTAGTCTTTCTTGCAGGATTCAGGAAAAAGCAGTAGGCACATCTAAATGCTACACAGAAGTACACTCAATAAGTAGCTTCACTAGTTAATTTCACATTTCACCTTTATTTCTACTGTCCAAAATACTAAAAAAAACCCAGAGGATTAAATAAGAGATCTAAATAATTAACAACACTACCTGGGAGTACCTCTATCAAATTTGCATAAGTTGTTCCACATAGCTCAACTTTTAACTTCAGCATACATTTGTCTCTTAAAAACCTGTAAGTTTTCAGCTCTGCTGCACTTGTAAGTACTGCCCACCACAGTGAAAGCTTTGACCTCAGTGAACAAAATAATGCAATTCAGTACCACCAGATGTTGCCATATGGCGTTCTTCTATTCTTTCCTACAAAAGAATTAAGTTGGCAGATGTGTGTTTGGTTGGCTTCCCCACTACCCCTTCAGATGCCCCTTTCCTCACCCTTCAAGTAAAGAGATGTTATGGATTTCACAAGGTAAGTCTCACACTGCTTTTTGAGAAGCATTCCATGCTGGCAGTACTTAATTAAGAAAAGGTAGTTTTGTTCTGGAGAAGAACCGGATACCACTTCATAGTTAAATGCCCCCAACCACACACCCCACAAGACAAGGGGGTAAGTAGCAATTTCTTGCCCAGTTGAATTGTGAAATCACTCAAGCCAAACTGAAATATACAAAATGTTCAGCCTATTCTTACATGCTGTATCTTTACTCAAAATTAAACAATACAAAATGAAATAGAAAATTTGTCTAAGATTGCCTCATTTCTTAAGCATCAAACTTACACTTGTGGTAGAAAGGAGGTCAACAAACAGCTGTGTCTGTCTTAAGTTATTGTCAGTCATAAATTTACATATAGCCCCCTACAGCTTGTTCCCACTCCTTTTCTGATACCTCCCCAAGATCTTCTTGCCAAAGCAAAATTTTGTTTAAGTTCTGGTAAAAGAGGCACACTTTCATGACTTCTCAATAAAAAACCCTTCTGAGAACTATTCATAGCCAGTAGCAATTCTCAGAGATGTCAGAGGAGGCTTTTTTCTGCTGAAGAGTTTTCTACACAAAATTCTAGGCCTGAAGATTGCAATAAAGTACTTTTCTAAATCTTGAAGTGAATCTTACTATACAGAGTAATAAGTTACCATAAAACTGTTCCCTTATGCGGTGGCATTTCACAGTGTCAGTTAGGTACTGAACTGCAACCAAAATGAAGAATGATGCATGTTAGTTATGAAGCAAGCATCAACTAATAAGAGTCTACCACAGATTAGCTCTTACCTATGTATTCAAACTCTTCCTTCAAAGCCATACCATTGTGAGAAAAACACTGCTGACATATAAGGGCATACCTAGAAAACAAAGGTATATAACTATATATTATTCATGTAGTAATGCACTGAAGAGAGACAGATTTTACCTGAGAATAGCTTAGATATTTACTCTTAAAAGGTGATTTTCACAGTGATATTATTATCCTTTAATAAAGCTAAATCTGTATATTATAGTTTTTAAAGTTGGTTTAAAAACAGCTAAATATTCTTAGCTACAGTTTAAACCTGTTCAATGTTTTTTTTAATATTGTAGCTGTCAGATAACATCCAAATTAAATTTATATTTCATTAGAATACAGTCAAAATTAAAAGCGCCCATAATTAACATGGAAGTTCTGATATGTTTGGACAGTTCTGAAGGAAATCCAAGTGGCAATAAAGGTGAAGTGCTACGATAATTTTTTTGTTTCAAAATATAATTCACCTACACGAGCATAGATTTTTCACTTCGTATCCACAGCTACTACCACCCAAAGCAGAGGTTAATTTTGTCAAATTGTTAATATATTTCCTACAAAGATTTCAGGTGAAACACTGAGAAAGGGCTACTCATTATGAAAACTTCAGACAAATTAATTTGCAACTATCTTAACCTTGACACATCTGGTGTCAAGAAGCTTCCAATCTTTTAAAAGCATTTTAAGGTATTCTCTTTCGCAACATTTTACCTGTTCTGAGGACCATCTCCAACCAAATATTCAATAACTCTATCCACAACTCCTCTTTCTCGAGGAAGAATAGGTCTTGCTAAAGGAGGGCCTGGAGGATGAAGACCTAGGAAGACACAAACTACGTCAAAATTATTTTCAACTACATTATTACATACAATATGACATTTCACTGTGCGTGCTAATGTAATAAAGTAATTGCATTAGCCATATTGAAATATGGCCATATTTCTTAGTCCACTTGAAAGCTGTTAAGATTTTTTTTAAACCCATAATAGTTAGAAGTTGTTGTTGTACTCCTTTATCTTACAATCTTATTATAGCACTCTACTTTTACAACTTGGATATGTAATTAAATTTGTAGTTTCTATAGAACTTAAGGCAGCAATACTATTTAATGATTACTCACAAATAGAGGCTTTTTAAGCAGAGAAAAAATTCTTACTCTACTTTTCTTCATATACTCTCAAATCTGCATATTCAACACTTCAAGTTTACAAAAATCTGGTAAAATCAGTTACAACGGTAGAACTAAAGATGTTACAGCACCCACTGTTTTTTATGTAATTACTATACCACATAAGCATGCCCTCAGTGTGCAATCAGTCTACACATTAAACTTGCATAGCCATTTGGCATTCTGGAAATACCACCTTTAAAGGGAAGTTGCATAATTTTGGATTTATGTTTAGTCAAAGATGCAAGAAGGCCACTACAAAGATACCATTTTTCAGACCCTATGTGCTTAGCAAACTACTATCAAAACAAAACTCCATAAAGAACAGGTAACAGCATTAGTATTACTTTTTTCACCTCTGTTTGCAAACAGCTGTTTAAGTAAACAAATCTGTCTTTTCACAAAGCTTTAAAACATCTGGTCTACTGTACAAGACCACTGCAAGCTGCCAATTTCCATTTATGTAGCTTTGAGTTCCTATGTCTACCTTCCTTTCCAGCCTTAAAACATAAGGTGCTGGGCATAATGGTCAAAACGCAAGTTTATCATAAGAAACTGTCTGAATTATTCAGGTTTCACCATTCAATTAACTACCTAAAACTTCTTCCCAAGACCACAATCCTGACCAAGAGACATTTTACATAAGCACAGGACGTGTTGAGTTACAGTACTTTCAACAGATACCAGAGTCTTGAATGTGAGATAATCAAGTGAGCATTTAGTGGGCATGCAGAGATTTAAAAATGTATTTCCACAAGACTTTTATGAATTACATGCAAAGGCCACAAAAAACAACGTTTCAATAGGACAATGAAACAGTTCTTTCAAAACTATGAAACTGAAACAAAATAGTCAGCTTCAAGCCACATGAATACAAAATTATGAAACCTGACAGGTAAGACTGAGTTTAACCCAACAACAAAATTACTTGTAATAATGCACAAGTCCTATTCAAGCTCAAGAGAGTTAAGAAGGTTAGACAAAAAAAATTAATATTAGCAGGTTTCAAACTGAGATGAGCATATGGCAATCTGAAGCCATATAAGACCTAAGTATATTTCATTCATAGAAGTAACAGTGGAATTCAAGCTCCTCAGAAAACAGATTTTAAAAGGTTTCTTGTAGCACCTAAACTGGGGCCAGCACCAGGACACATACAGTCATAGCTTCCACCACAACTGATACTCTTTTATAAATACGCACACAGCACATGCCTTGAGTATACACAAGCAAAGACAACACAGCAAGTCTTACTATTTGATAAACTGATCCAAGACTAGCTTTAAGTTTAGAGCATGAAACATAACTGACAGCAGTTACCATGTCAAGCCTTCTACCTTTTAACCTTCAGATTGGAGCAACAAAGGAAAAAGAGCAATTTAGGACAGAATGTGCTACATTGTGGTAAACCTCAAACAGAATACCATGTACAACAAACCTCCATCCCCTATGGCAAGTATCAGAAACATTGTAGGCATCAAATATTTTCAACAGAACCCTCTAACTGCTACATGTAGAATTTGACTAATCTTGCCATTAAGACTACAGTATTTCTAACAGCACAGCCTCTCAAAACACCTCTCAATACTGGATAGTTGACCTAAATGGACTGTCTTGACCTTTACAAGCACAATAAAATTTGATAAGAATATACTGTAATTTACAACTCTTCAATAAGCACAAAAACTTTTCATGCTTAGAACATATGTTTTTTAATACCCTCATTTTCACAAGAGAACTGAATTCATAAGATGTAAATCAGTGAGCACGCTCCCAAGTTACTCCTATGTTTTGTCAACAAACATGAACCCAGACTAAGAAAACCCTCACAGGAGCAAGGCAGAAGAAATTTAGTGCAACATGAACTGTATCTAATGTTCATTTTATAGATTATGAAAATATCCAGAGAAGCTCCAGCAAAATGCACTACCAAAAACTGAAAGACCCAATACTTCTATTAAAACAAAAGTGAACGGACAACATGTGACAAAGGTGCAAGGTAAAGATTTAGAGCACTGATACAATATGCAATAAAATTAAAACTCTAGAATAATTTTGTGAATATGTGGCTAACACTCAAACATGCGTTTAGCCCTGTATTCAAAAGATTAAATTTTCACATGACCTGCATACCAGCAATATATGAAAAGTTTATTTAATATTTACCTTGTTTATTAACTTCTAGAAAGTTACCTAGAACAAAACATCACACATGCTCCAAGAACAACTTCAATTACCTGCCTACTAATAACTCAAACCAACCGTCTTAGTTCTCATGCTGTTACGGACACCAGTAATTAATATGAACATCAAAAGCAATCATTGTAGAAAGACTGGTCATTTCTGCAAAACTTGGCAAACTCTCAACTACCTGCTGGTTATTAATTTTCAAACATATGGGAGCTCTGTGGTAATACATGTTAAATTGATTCTCCTCTACAAAATATAGTATAATGAAAATGAATTATTAATCTTCACTAAAGTACAGATAATTAAGGCTATTCATATTTGTTGCAAGCCATGCATAAACTTCGATGGAATGATATTACTCTTATAGATACTGAATTTACATACTGTTCACTACAGTTACAGGACTGATTTTATATGCCTGGAAAGTTTTGGGAAATACAAGAGAAAATATGGCTTCCATATTAACAGAAAACAGCAGCTGCTTCTTCCATTGCTATCTAGTAAAAAATAACACAGCTGGTCAAAATAGTAGTTTTTAGTGGGAAAAAGTGCCTATAAAGCACTATCACAACAACATTAAATGTTTTAATTAAATAGCATTTAAATGGCAACTGTCCTTTCAAACAGGTTTGTGGGGTTTTTTTTTAACTTCTTCCTCTAAGCCATTTCTGCAGTAAAGATTGATTTTCAACCAGGTTATTCAGTGTGCCTTAATCTTCCCCTAAGAATAAAACTATTATATGGCTGACATTTTATTATACAATCAGCCTCTTAAACAAGAGAGAGTGTGATTTTAAACTCATTAAGGAATTTTCAATAAGCAGGTTTCAGTAAATGTGATTTGTAACCAAATTACAGATTTCCTAGTCCAAGAAGCAGATTTTTGATACTTCAAGATAATCAAGACTTACTAATATCTTGCTGTTACAGTTCAGTTGAGGGATGAAAACAAATTTAACAGTTTCATCATAGAGGTAAACAATTACTAACAAAAAAATAAGGCTTAATGGACTCTGCAGAGAAGCGAGAGACCACAGCTTTTCATGATAAATTTATTCCACTAAACAAAATGAACAGGCACTTTAAAATTCAGCTGCCTAAAGTCTTCCATGATGTCAATATATTATGTATAGCCCTACTTTGAAATTGTATTGTGGAAGTTAGTAAGAAAGGGCATAGTTTTAAGACTTTACTAAGTAAAATTAAATAAATCAGGAAAACAAAGCAAAGAAAAATATTCTTGATCATTGTAGAAAGAACAACAAACTACTCCACGTTACAGTGGTACTCAGCTTTTTAGCAAGCTGCATCCCTTGTATTTTCAAGAAAGCATTTCATCTCCTCTTGACTTGTGATCCAACTTGCCAACATCCTGCAACAAATTAAAGGCCCAGAACTAACCCATACACAGCCTTACCATCCATGAGGAAGGTGAGAACAATGCCTCCCATCCAAAACTCTCAAATTTTGTTATCCCTCTTATGGAATTTAGTTCATGTTCTATGTAATGAAGTCCATACCATCTGAACACCCAGCGCAAAAAAAAAAAAAAAAAATCAAGGAAGAAGTATTTTCAGGATATGAAAACAAGTTTTAAGAACTCATTTCTACCAGATTTCAACCTGTTACTAAACTTTTGACTCTTCTACCAAAATAACAGTGCAATTTTAGAAGAATCCAGCTACAACATAGACAACTTTTCTGGTGTATTTGGTATTTTACACTTTAATCTATGAGTATAGATTGCATGACTATACCTCCCAGAGTAAAAATTTAAATAAACGTCAAGATGCACGTTAAAAAAAATACATGCAGGTTTTAGTGAGAAACATGAACGTATTCTGAAAGTGTTCCCCTCTGTGCCTGATTTATCTAAGTGTAGAGCTCTTCTAAACTAAGAACATAAAAGGGTATGCTATATTGTTGACTACAGAATACTGCAAAGTTTTATTGCCATTTAAACAAAGAAGCCGTAACTGTTAAATGAGCTCAGGCAATAGGTTTCAGCATCAAAAGGTGCCAGCTGTAAAGAGTTATAGCTAATTGAATATGGAACTCCTGCTTAATCAGATAACTGCTCTGCTATTTCCAAATGAAATGCCATTTCCATACTGTCTGAAAATGGCCTATTTTATTGGTAACCAGAGAAAACAATATAAACTGTAAACAACTTTAAGTGCTCTGTTTACCCATTCCAGGCACTGAAGTAGCAGGAGATCCGGGGCGCCTTGGTATAACATTTGACTGCAAGGATGGCACAACAGTTCTTTCTGGGGTTCCACTCAGAGCTGATGTGTCTCTCTGCAGATTAGGAGATGCTGGAACCAGCGATTTTGGAGAGCCTTGTTTAGGAGTTGCAGGCAGGGGTGTAGAAGCATTTCTTTGAGCTGCGGTCCTTTGACGGATTTCTGACAAGAACACATGCACACCGAATTTAACATCCAGCAATATAAGCAAGACATTAGTAAAAGTACACTAATATCATTATTCTAATCAGCAAGTTACAGAATCAAACAAAACCAGAAAGGTCTAAAGATGTTTAAGAGCTAAATATCACCAGTCACCTAGCTGAGCATGTCAGAAATAAACCGCATACAGAATATAGTATTTTAATAGCAATTATCATTAACTGTTAAATAATTAGGGTAAAATTAGGAAATTAGTAGATACCTACCTTACAATTCTATTCTCTAAGGCAGAACGTTGGAGATACTAACAGCTAGATTTCAAACCACAATGTACAGACAGAACTGATCACTGGTTTTACTCTACAGTTTAAAAATGCTTCCAAGTATTTAGCTCACCACAGAATGAAAAAAATGTTCAATCTCTAAAATATCCAGAATAAGTGCCAAGAGTTTGGTTTGCTTGTTTGCTTTGTTGTTTGTATTGTTGGTTTTGGGTTTGGTTGGCTTTTTTTTCCAGACTGGATAAATGAAACCATTCTAAAGCCAGAACATGGCATGCTTTATTCAGATCACATAGTTTAGTTCACTTTTTCAGCAACCCATGGGTTCTGCTGAAACATGTCCTTACTTTTACCTCTAACTCCACTATCAGAGTTACTATTAAATCACTATTATGAAAAACTTAATAGGTTTCCTCAGTTCTTCTTAACTGAGGCCAGAGTTCTCATTAACACCAAAGGAAATATCATCCCACTAACATATAAAGTTTGGATATTTTATAATTAAGGGAAACCTGAAGTTTCATTATATTTGTACACAAGTTTGTTCCCCAAAACAAGCCAGAAACAGTGCTCATGAACAGTAGTCACTATCATCTATTCCTCATCCCATCTATTCCTAATCACCTCCAGGGAGCCTTTGAAATACACTATTGCAACAAACCAAACTGAAATGTAAGCCTTGCTTTAGGGCTGCGGACATGGTTAACAACATGGTTAACAAGTGACAGCTTAGTCTCTGAAAAAGGTACACCTCAAGAATGCCTATACCTAAGGCTATAGTACCCTACAGAGTTGATGTCTATCACCCACATTACTTTGAACAAGCTTGCTTGTCTTCCTTCACAGTAAATGGAACTTAACATTGGAACTGGACTTCAAATTCATCTCCTTGAGTTTCAAGATTAGAGAGATATTCTCTGCTGACTTTGTGTCAGGCTGGAAGAGTTTAAAAGCTTAGCAGGCAGTTTATAGGTCCACTGGCAGCTAGCCATGGGGAGATGGGTGTGCTGAAGTCTGAAGGAATGATCTCTGTTGCCAGAAGTAAAACACTACCACACGAAGCTTCTGTAGGGGCTAGAGAAGCCAAGAAGTGTGTGACATCAGCTTACACTAGCTAAGAGTTGCTACCATTGGAGTACTTATTCAAACATAAAAGTTCTGTTGGAAAATTGCCAACATCTAGCACCATGGAACTGCAATACACATAAGCTATGCTCTTGCCTATTTATCTGTACATATAAATAGGATTAATATACAGCAGAAGAAAGAAAAAGTGTCTTTGGTATCATCAGTTAAGAGAGTACGATCACACAAAATCTTACTAAAAATCCACATAGTTCAGTTTCCTACAGAGCACAACAAATTACTACTGTTCCTCTACCACACCTTCATGTGCATGACTTCATTACTTCACAGAACTTTATCACCCAAGTGAGATCAGCAATGAGTATGAAGATTCTGTATTTTAATACAAGTAAAGTTTGTCTCCTCACTATTTATATTGTACAGAATCTCAAAACTAGGATAAATTGGTGAGGCAGTTGCAGAAATTCCATTAAGGTTTCCTTGGTGACTTGTCTCTATTTTGAGAGCTGCTCCTGTGTTGATAGTTTTCTTTTAATCAAGAATTCATTTACAATGAACCTCAGCACTGAAATTTCTTTGAGAGGCTTTTGTGAGAGACCTTAATAATAACCTTTCAAGTCTAGCTACCTAGAATAATTGCATCATCCTCTCCATGCCATCTGACCAACAGGCATAACATCTACAAACAATACATTCATACTGCCCCATATTTATTTATCCGTATGTTCAAGTTTGTGTTAGTTTCCACTCATATACTGGTTTCAAAAAAATCAAGCTAAACATATGCAATTTCTCAACTCTACAGATCTTAAAAAAAAGTGATAAATAGGAAGCTTAACTGCACTTGTTCCAAGATCAACTTAAATATCTATAAAAAGATATTTTAATCCACTGCTAAGATTTTCTTTATTCTTTTTCATTACAAAAGCTGCTTTATTACAGCTTTACATATAAAAATGTCAAAGATTGTGACTACAATTTCTATGTATGGAATTTTACTTCTACATTTTGAAGGCTGTCTTCCTATATCGTATGGTTTAAGCATGTCAGTTTTGGTTGCCTAACAATTCTGAGTATTTCAATAGGTCATGAATGTCAGAATCCACATTTATTCTGAGTCCATAGTACACTACTCCTAGGCAATTTCTACACCACCTGCAAGGCCTTTGCCCCTTTTGCCTGTTCTTTCTGAAGTGTCATTTTTGGCAAGCCTCCTTATATAGATTTTTTTTTTTTTTTTTTTAAAGTAACTGCTACCCCATATTTTTGCTTCCACAAAGTTGTTAAATCCAAGTACTTTCAGTCAGTATTAGTGAGATGTGCTTCGGTAGTTTTAGTCTCATTACAGAGGTAAGAATGCAAGACTCATTGCTAGTTTACACAAAATAGTATCAAGCTATTCACAAGGCTTCACACACGCACAAGTTAATTTGCCTTTTACTTTTATTACTTATTTACTCAAGAGAACTTGCCAGCACTCTGTTGCTCCCCATGTAAAGAGAAGAACCCAGAGAAAATTACGAGAAAACTATAAATGCTGTCCTTGGCAAGACCAATAACCCATCCATCCCAGTACTTCATCTCTTAGAGCAGTTGTAGATGTTATTAAATAACAACACACAAACCTGTATGATTTCCTGTTGCCTACATCTGATACCATGTCCAGAATCCATAAACACATTGTCAGGGACATTCAAGTACGGCCCTGTCTAATCATTTTAGTATTATATACAGACTCTGTTGCCCAAGAACTCCTTTAATTCCTTTTAAACCTGCTGTCAACTTCCACAGTAATAGGCCTCATTTTTCTGCAGTAACAGAAGATGATCTATATACTCCTCAAATTAAGATGCAATGTAATGAGACTTGCAAAGTTCCAGTTTTCCATGACTCAAGTTTCACAAGTTACCTGAGTAACATGTCCATCAGGTCTCAATTCTAACACAATATACAGCTACTTCTAACATAGTTTTAATGAAGTTTTGCAATTTTCCTAAGTTTTTTATTCCCTGAATGATTTTTGTGCATCTGCAAACAAACTATATGCGGACAGAAAAATTACTTAATAGAACTTTTATTCTTCAAGCACTCTGGAGACCAGATTCTGCAGTTACCAGCACTGAACAATACAGATACAAAAGCAGACACATTACTTCACAGTACTACTATTCACATCTGATTATGCAGTATGACCTTCTGAAGAATATTAAGACATTTAAGAAGGATATTGAGGTGCTGGAGCAGGTCCAGAGGAGAGTGATGAGGCTGGTGAAGGGACTGGAGGGAAAGTCTTATGAGGAGAGGCTGAGGGAGCTGGGGTTGTTCAGCTTAGAGAATAGGAGACTGAGAGGGGGCCTTATCACTCTCTACAACTACCTGAAAGGAAGTTGTAGTCAGGTGGGGTTGGGATCTTCTCCCAGGTAGCTAGTGACAGGAGAAGAGGGCATGGCCTGAAGCTGTGCTAGGGGAGGTTTAGGTTGGATATTAGGAAGCACTTCCTCATGGACAGGGTGATTAAGACACTGGAATGGACTGCCCAGGGAGGTGGTGGAGTCACCATCCCTGGAGGTGTTTAAGGAAAGACTGGATGTGGCGCTTAATGACATGGTCTAGTTGATGTCATGGCATTGGGTCATAGGCTGGACTTGATGGTCTTGGAGGTCTATTCCTCAGAAATTCTGTGATTGCTAGTGGTGAGAGAGATGTATCTTTCATGTTTACAGATTTAAGTATTTCTCCCTCATTTCAAAACTCCTTGATTTTTCTAGAGAAGCATACATAATTTTTAAAGAGCTACAGCACAATTCAGGTCAACATATAGTTCACATAACTTCTTTGCTTTAGTGGAAAAAAAAAAAAACAACCAAGAATGTTCTTCCTTCTTCCTTGTGCCTGTACCCATCCCACACTTGTAACCATCTGTTATTGCATTATTTTTAATTCAGGTCATGGAGTGATCTCATTTACAATACAGCCCCGCTAACAGTTGTATTAGCATAATGAAGGGAGCAGGTATCAACAATAAGATACTGTTGATAAATATTTATTCCACTGCCAATACTTATTTACCTTATTTTTTTCATGCAGCCAAAGTACTAAATAACTTTTATCTTCATTAACTCTACCCCTCAAAACATTTCTGAATAGCTGAAATTGCACTTGAGTTTTCAGGTTCCTTCTGGATTTCCAGGTGCTTTCTTATGCTAAACTCAACATTCATCTGAATCATCTGTTAAAATTACACTTCTTAAATTAGTGCACATCAAAATCACAAAAACTGCAAAAAGAACTAAAACTGTATGAAAATTGAGGAACTACCAGTTTTTCTCAGAACCAACTATTATGTAATGCTGATTAATTCTTTGTACTGATTAGTATAGTGTGCATGTTTCCATTTCATGGAAACTGGTAAGTCAGAAACCTACCAACTAACCAACCTTTCATCAGCTGCCTCATACAAGATATTGTCCAATCTTATCACATAGCAGTCATCATTTACCGCCTTTTCAAGAAGGCTCAATTATGGAGCTCAAGATAAGGAGTTTGGCTGCCTGGTTAGTTTGTGTCCAATGTGAGCAAAGAGAAGATCAAGAAAACTTCAATAAAATATTTGTGAACAAGTTAACATTCGCAATCACTGTAATTCTACCACATATTACATGCACGAAATTACACCACAACCACATTGCCATCTAGTTACTGTAACATACACAACACAGAAGATAATACTTGTTTTGGGCAATAAGCTAGTAGTTTTTTGATAGCTAAAAATTGAAATAATTACTGCACATACAAGAAGAGGTTAGTTACAAACTAAGGCCACAATTTCACAGCTTAAAAGCCATATAGTAGCCTGAATATCCACTTTTACATGGACAAAAAGCAGCATCAATTGTAAATTCAGTATGCTAGAGAACAGATTGGAAAAAGAGAAAAAGCAGGTTGTCCTGTATATGAACAAAATTATCGTTAAGCTGTAAAAGACCCTTAAGAACATCAAATGGAACAGTAAGCCATGACAACTTCCAAGAATTATTTTCCAATGGCTAAACTGTGCTTTTATTCAGTATAAAATAAATTGCTTACTTTAATGGGGATGCACCCAAAGAAGTTGAATAGCATTTGAACCAGAAGTGTGTTTTACACCTTCTCAATTGTGTCCCCACTTAGAGGTCTCTGGTTCACAGCAGTCTCAGAGAGTAGCACTTTCATTCCTCTCAAATTAAACTAAACAATGACCTCCACCAGGTCAATGAGACCAGTTCATAGCTAGCCCTAAATAAAACCCCCTAAACATAGAGTGTGGGAAAACTCCTCAACAACAACCATTTCACTCTACAAACCTGCTCCTATTATACCACACTTATTAATGTAGAACAATGCCTTTAGTGGCTGACTAGGAAATATTTCTAACTCTCTCAAAACCTCTCCCTCATACCCCTTCTATTAACTGTCAAGTTAAAATCAGCACAACACACTGTATGATGGATCCAACTAACCTGCTTTTGACTAGCTCAGAACTCCAGATATCAAAAGCACACACACTGTGCTCTGTAAACCCAAACACAAAACTAGTTACCTAATACAGACTGAGCAACTGACCTATCATTGTACTCATACAGCCTGGGCAGAGTGGGGGGAATCACATAACTCCTTAGGACTTTCAAAAATGCTGGTGATATCTCTTAATAAAGCCAGGGTGCCTGAGGACTTCTCATTGTTTAATTTATACCTAGTTATCTCTAAATCTTTACATATAAACACACATTGCCACACAGCTTCATCACCTGGTCAGCATCACTTGCATTCTACAACCAGATCCATCACCCTACTCTGAAGTGTTTTCTAACACATCTCCAGCTACAAATATAAACAGTTCATAAAAAAACCAAAACAAACAAAAAACCACAACACCACACAAAAAACAACACTCCAACACCACCACATAATCACCACACCAACATTACAGGTATGACAAAATTCTTGGCAACTACTCCTGAGTTGTATTACAACAGAACACAGGGCATCAGAATGGCCCTTCAGCCTTAAAAGAAAAATAAAAAAAAAAGCAAACTACAAATGCTGCAGAAATGGAACAGGAGAGAGAAGCAAGAAGTAAACTTGAGAAAAAAAAAAAAACATGTTGTGACTAGGACACCAGCAGAGATAAAAGCTATACTGCCAATGTACTGTACTGCAACTACTCACTGTCAGTGTCAACAAGTAAGGACGGTAAAAAAAATGTTTTTGTGACAATCTGAAGCTAAGCAAGAACAGAACAATGGATTCGACCATGCTACTTATAAACACCTCTGTTAGTAAACACAGGTACTCTACACCCATCAAAACTAGCAGTCCAAGAGCAAAAAGGAGACAACAGTTTGTCTGCTCACAAAAATTAGACACAAAGTTGACAACTCTAAATATATGCTCTAAAGCAATCCGTTTTATGGAAAATTATGTACATCAGATTCTGCAGTGTATTTTGAGCAGCAGCCCATACAGGTCTAAGCTGGTTAGGACAGCAAATTAGTACTCTCATTTTGCGTCAGATTTTTTTGTAGGTTATCTTCAGTATAATAATACAAGGTGGCCTTTATAATGTGTTAATACCAGCATTTATACTGCAGTATATTATACTTAACTCTAAGAAAAACCTAACAGCAGTTTGTTTGCAGATTATTTTTTTTTTTTTAATATAGCCCACATTTTTTAAATGTAGACTCTAAAGTATTCTACCGGGGAGAGTGTTGGAGACTTCATTTTTGAAAC
The DNA here is from genome assembly GCA_033439905.1 of Ceryle rudis. Lineage (NCBI taxonomy): Eukaryota > Metazoa > Chordata > Aves > Coraciiformes > Cerylidae > Ceryle > Ceryle rudis. The sequence continues at coordinate 27,253 of JAAGNO010002616.1, read as the reverse complement.
CTGTGTGCACAATCAAGAACAAAACTTCCTTGAAACGCATGCACTTTTTTTTCTATTTCTTTTATTATTTTATCCAATAACACCTTTAAATGGAACACGACAAAATAGTAAAGAATGGTCCATTCTTTGCATCTAGAAAATATCTAATTACTGCACTAGCTTTGTAGAATCTCCCCATCCCCTATATAGAAGTAGTTTAAGCACTGCATTAGGAATGGTCTAACTAGCCAGAAATAGAAGCAGAATTGAAAAGCTACATCCATGAACATTGCATAAGATATGAAAGCACCTTAGTATTCTAGAAAAATTGCAAGTATGCCACAAGTTAGTTTTCTCTCTGCTTTAGCACTGAGCTGCATTAAACATCCTGCTGTCTAGAAGAGCAGCAGCCTTTAGTAATAGATCCCTTGTCTGAAAAATACAGAACAGCAATGGGCATCGTCTAATAAACAGTCTATTAACCCTAAAAAAAGGTCAGCGGATCTACAAATTTTATCACAGAGAGAATTCAAGAGTGGAAATTGCTATGAAAGATGAGTATCTATGCTAAAGAGCAGCCATTTTACAGGGCTATTACCTTGTCCAGGTCTTGAGGTTGCAGGTGTTCCAGCAGATGGCAGTTCAGCCTCCTGCCAATTAATTAGAAATAACATTATCCGAGTGTTCAGCTCCATAGTACCTTTCATATTAAATCAGTACCAACACCAAGATTCTTACCTTTGCTTTTGATTCTGGATCAAACCTTTCAAGGATTAACTTAGCAGTCTTGTACGTTTCCTTCTCCATTACTTCCTCAAGCTGGAAACAAAAGGTTCCACACATGCATACAGAATTCTTCAAAGTATTTCCCCCTAAATCCTCCCATTTACAAGCAACTTATTAACATCACCAAAAGGTGAAGCACAATCCAATGAAACCGCAGCATGTTCAGATACCTGTGAATTTGCTGTATTCAATGGAAATTAAAGTTTGCTTTCAAAAACAGTTTCTAAGCTCTAATGGGCTACTTGTATTTAACAGCTTTATCACAAGGAAGCACCAAATATTGCTAATTGTTTACATATAATGAGGAGAATAATTACATGCACCAACTTCAATAATGAAATGTGCAAAAATCTATCAGCCATCATTATTGGAAGTTATTAGACATGACAAGCAAATGACAGGCAATTCCTTAGATTTATTTCCTCATAGCACTTAATGCTATTAATTTAAGGAAGGTCGTTAGCCAAGTGCTTTACAGAATAAAGTCTCTGTGCCAATTAACTGCTGTCAGCATCGATTTTAGATTATTTATTAGCAGAAGCAATTAGCTTGCTGCAAATGCTGTGAAAACTCACTAACTAGAGAGCAGCCATAGAATTTGCTCAAATGACTTTAAAGGCTGGAGTTCCATCTCTACAGCGATTCAGCTGATTTTCAGAAAAAAAAAGGGAACATGTTAAGAATTTAAATAAAAAAAATGTACCGATAACTATGCATACTTTAGGGATCGTAATTAAAGCACTTCATTATTACAGTGTTTTATTTACAATGCACTCAAGTTGCTTTATAGCTAATACGTGGGCTTAATTAAAAAAGTAATCACTAGTAAAGTATCATTTTAGTGGTTAACAGCCAACATTAGAAGCTTAACTTTAAAATTGAGATAGTTGAAGTTATGACAAATAGCTAATATGTACAGAAATTATCATGCATTTTACAGTATCTTAAGCAGACCTTTTCTAGAGATGCTGACTAATGGCCATGTTCAGATTAAAGGGGGGGTTGTTTGTTCTTAAGTTTGCTGTTGTTACAAACTGCAAAACTGAAAAGGTCAGCGGTCAAAAAATTACATTCTCTCAAACTCATTTATCACTGCTAAAATAACAAATTGTGCAGGTTAACGTGACTTTTATGCCATTATTTAGCTAGTGCGAAACAAAGTTTCAGCCATTCTGCATATACACAGCTTGTAGGGGGTTTACCTTTAGACTGACTTCAGAAGCTAAATAAATTCACTCAATTTAACAGATACATAGTATCCATTTAACATTCACTCCTACTCGTGTTACCAGAGGTTTAAGGCAAGGAATACTACCCAGGCTGTTAATTAAGGACTATCTAAACAAAAGGGAGTGAAGAGGGAAGTGAAAAATCAATTTCCTAAACTTGTATTTCAGTAGGACTTTGCAGTTAACTCACTAACTTTGTAGAACAAAGGCCACACAGTGCAATAAGATCAGAATTAAGGGTCTAATAGGAAAAATAAAGATGTATTGCTTATAAAAGCAAAAACCGTAAGGCAGACCTCTAAATGAAGGGGGTAAGGTTAGTGAGGTGAAGCTGCAAAGTGAGGAAGTGTTAACACACTCGATATCTGGACCCCAAATCAAAATTAAAAGAAACCCTGAGCCACTTTACATCAATGAACATACAATGCACGCAACTGTCTTTATAGCTACACAAGAAAATGAGACAAACTTCTGCAGGACAAAGGGACCCTTAGGAAGAGTATAAAAACAGAATGCTCCACCATCACTTGACACTTTATCTAACACACTTCTTGCTTTAACAGTATCAGATAGGACGGTAGTTATGGATATGTAGTTTTGCAAAAAAGTAACATTTTGAAATGGAAAAAAAATGCCTTTCACCACCAGATTCAGATGTCAAAGTTATTTCTTCACATTATATAGTTAACTGCATAATTCAGTAAGTTACTCTTTGTATGCAGAAATTCATGTATTGCTTTTATAATTCTAGTAAAGCTGAATCTGAATGAGAATTGTTTCATAACTGACTACAAATTTCTTGAAAATGTATAGAAATTGTCACAGAAGTCTACACTTGCATAGCAAAAGAAACCGGCTTGTGCACTGCCCCAGCAAGCTCATTTATAAATGCAAACCAGCATACTGACTTCCAGGTTATCTGCCATCCTGAAGTATAACCCTGGAAAGCTTAACCTAGTGCTGACTTACTAACACAGTGAATTGCTCGACATCCCCTGCTCTTTTTCTACAATATACTCTTCTGACATCCAACACTTTTCCCACAAAAACTTTTTTTACTTCTGCCAAGTGTTAATTTGTGGTCTATTATTATCAAGCTTAAAGGCTGAGTATGAGGATTGCAATTGAAGTCTTTGTCAAAGTTAATACCAGCCTATTCATGGATTTTTCAAACTTACTTCATGGAATTAACCACATCTTAATGAAGACACATGGGCATATACCACATTCTCTCCTATGAATAATTGCATGGATGGCCTCCTTTCCAACTGGCAACCAAACAGAATTCTTGTGGCAACAGTATGAGTTGCCTATATTGAAAAGCAACACGAGTCATGTATTTTAAGCTGCCTATAAGACTATAAGTCTGAAGTACCGTCACGGTGCAAAATACTTATTCAACGTACTAACACATCAGTTATTGAATACAATTACTTGGTATGTCAAACTCAACTACGGAGAGGTATTTCCTTATGGTCACACAAAGCCACAAGATTTATTTCAGTCTACCCCATAAGATGTACAAGTACACATAACAAAAGTTTCTTAAAATAGGAAACAAATCAATAATCAAGTGTGCTTTAGATAAATCCATGCACATGGCAAAACAACCGAAGTAACTATTTTGTAGGAATACTGCATGAAAGCAATACCTCATCTGATAATTCATCAGTAAATACGATTTTAAATCTTATTTTGAGCTTCCAATTGCTTGTTTGCAGTACTCTAGCATATGCTGGGTAGACAACACTGGGCTTATACAACAACCAACTCCTGGTAGAGTGTTTGTCACATACTGAAAGTTACCAAAATATCTAGTTTCCTATGCCTGAAAGGCTAAAGGTATAAACTGCAGTTATTTTAAATCAGAAAAAAGTTGTTTTTTTCCATTGTTAGCATAACTCCAAGGCAGCCTTGAAATTAGACCTTTTTTATTTGAAAACTAACAGATGCAACTTTCTAAATTCTTTCCTGAAATGACAAGAAAGCCTGTTAGAGTCTAATATTACACAGAAGTTACTCTAACAGAATAGCTGTGCAAACTTCAGGAAAGTTAACTTCTAACAATAGCAAAGTAATTACAATACTATGTTCACAACTTGTCCTCAGGCTAAGATTTATCCCGTCTTTAAGACTGCTGCTCCAGGTAAAGTCTCCACTAATTCCCACTTGTAGAATCTTAATACCTCTCCTGTGCCCTTGCTATAATATGCTTAACCCTCTGAACTTGCTCAGGTACACACATTCAGGCTTAAGGGCTGAGATCCTCATTAACAGGGAAATCTAAGGCCAAAATTACACCTACACAAGCACAAACACAACAATGAAAGAGAAGAAAAAATATTGCATCTTGTAGTGTCTTAATTATAGCTAATTAATTTAGTCCCTATCCCCAACCCATGAAGAAACACTCAACATGTTTTGAAACATTCACTAGGAAAAAAGTAAAGAGTCACTTCTGTGAAAAATAAGTATTACACAAACTTTGAGTCAAAGTATAGGATGGACAATATTAATGTGCATTTCCAGATGAAGTATCTGTATTTGTGTTTGTCAGGAATTTTACCCACATGAATATCCATGCAGTTACACCACCAAAGACCGAAGGCCTTCGAACAGAACTGAAGTTCTATTGAGCAGCTCACTGCACTGCCACCAGGTCATTCTGTCTAGTTGATGGGGAGATTACTTCATTATAGAGTACCCTTTCAGCACATCAGTAATGTCACTGGGGAGAAGGTGCACCATATGCCTGTAACACAAGTACTGTAACTTTGAAAATAAGGACAATTGTCTTCAGTGTAAGATTTCAGACAGTGCCTGGACAATAATTTACATTACAAATAGGAAACACATAATTTAATTATTCCAGATACTTTGAGGATCAGTGTAAATATCTTAGCAACTAATCCAATTTGCAAACTCAGCAGCAAATCAGAATCCAACAGGGAAAGAAGTCCTCTGCCTCCCCTCCTTCCCATTATTTTCCTTGGTAAAGGTTTTTGGTTTGTTTTACAAAAAAGTAGGTGTTGCTACAGTTATCCATAGCCACAGCCCTAAGGAAGTTAGTCCAAAAGAAAAACAAAACTGAGTATTATTAAAAGCAGATTACTACAGATGCAATTTTATGAGTGTTCTTATCTAAAGTACAAATTATATTGTTTCGTTACCTGCATCTACTTTCAGCTCATATTTCAACATGCCAAGTTGCATGTATGATGATCTAATTTTAATGCTTAATTGAATACCTTTAAATTATGATGAAACTCCCAAGTCAGTCTTCCGAGTTAAAAATACCAACACCGCGCTGATTCAAGAGGTTGCAATAAGTCTTCTGTTTCTGGTTCCTTGCTAGGAACCAGGCACCCACAAGATCAGGAGGTAATCATGGACTTTTTATTCCCCTCAGATTGAAAGATAGCTCAGTTATAGGTTATTTGACTTCCCAGAACTCTGTTTTACTAATCCTGTTCAGAAGTTTGTCTTTAACAATTAAAGCTTGACATGCATATATACTAATGGCAATTTATAATTCCAGGTTTCAACTCCCCATAGTTACACTATAGTTTCTATATTGCCCACAAAGAATTTGTGCAGCTTTTTAATTTTTAACTACTGCCTGCTCTTCTACAATAAGTCATTCTGATTTTTTGCATATTCAAAATATTTGCATCATCTTTCAAGATCACCAATTCCCAAAGTAAAAAACTTTCCCCTCTATAAGCAAACTAATCTTTTATTCAATATATTTTCTCTAAAAGTGCTTCTCTCACACAGACACAAAAAAAAAAACAGATCAGCATTATTTGCTCTTCTGGAATAAATATGAAGACCTTCATGAATACAGAAAAATAAACTTCAACTAAACTGAAGACTTACAATTAAGACTCTAAAAGCTGTTGTGTTCCCCATTGTGCTTTTTCTGTTCCAAGAACTTTCCCGCCAAAGCTACCCAATGACTATGTAAATTGGAGAGATTAATTAATTTCAGTTAAATAGTTTTCATAAAATAAAATTTAAAACATAGTAAATGAGTACACTCATTTACTTGATTCTCAGGATAGGTAAGCCTCTCCAATACCTTTTTATTATCTCTTCAACCAAAGGACACTTCCCTTTAATAGATTCCTTAATATAAACATTAGCTGATAGAAATATTAGTAAATTCTCTTTCCCAAAGGACAATGACATAATTCGGTTATAATTTTTACATCTACATTTTAAAAGTGATAAAAAAAATAGAGTGGAAGATCAGTGAAATCTGTTTCCTCTGCAAATGCCATATACCACCACACTGACTCCTTTTTGGTAGCTTTTTCTACCAACTTAGCTACCATGACAAAAATACAGAAGGCATGAGGTGAACACTTTTGTCTTACAAAGCTTTACTGTTAATGAATTTCCCACTTTTGGAGGGGTTTTTTTAGGGGAGGAGGGGCTCCTTTTTTGCAGAGGGGTGTTTGGGTTTTGGTTGGATAGAAGGTTTTTTTTGTGGTGGCGTATTTTAAATTTTGCCTTGCAAGGCAGGAGATGAAGCCAACAACATAAGTAAAACAGAGAACCTCTTTATGAAATGATTAAGTAGCAAAGAAACAACTTTCAGTGTTACAAACTTCACAGAGTCCAAGTTATCCAAGACTTGCGATCTTTTCCAACCTAAATTTGTCTTATTGAGATTAAGTGTTGATTATACCATATCAACAATTAAGTGTTGACAATACCTGGCACAGCTTTATACTGTTAACTCATCCACACAGCTCACAAAATAAGATGACCTCAAGACAACTGATAGGATTGATACATGACAAGGTAAATCTTTTAGAGGGAAGAACGTAAGGTAAGAAATTTGTAGTACAAATATAAGATTGGGGAGGATGAGAAATAAGGGCTGATGCATTTAAGATGCAAACAGTAATGTGTTACTTGATGAAAAAGTGAATCCAGACAAGATGGAGGTCCCTTTTACTATTTACGAACAAGACATTAAGTGACAGAGTAACTATTAAAGATATAATTGCACTTTATGTTCTTAAATTGGTGCAATATCTAACACTTTTTATAGCAAAACTAGTAGTCAGCAATGAATAGGTTAAACCGTACATTTTTGTTTTCTGACAAAACAGAAACACTTCACATAGATCTAGCAACACTAAAACAGTAAGTTTAAACTGAAGGGAGACAAGTTACACTTTTATGCAAGCAGTCCCTTGTTATTTGGGAGTAAGGTAAACCTTGTATGGTACTAGAAAAAGTACAAAAAACAGAAGAATAGTAACAGTCTGACCTTCCTCCCTCCACTCTTCATCTATATATTACAATCAATCTCAAACTGTAGAGATGCAAAAACATTTTAGTGGATCATAACAGCTAGCTTTTCTTGATGTTTTACTTACTATTTTTTTCTTTTGAGATTTTAAATCTTCCAGCGCATCATCTAAAAGAAGGACATCATATGTTAATTTTCAAATATAAATATGAGAATTTCAGCACACTCTAAACATTGACTTTACTCTGAGATCAGGAAAAATTATGCACTGACCACTACCAACCCATAACATTAGTAAACTTCGTATAAAATAACTAGTTTTTATGTGAAAATTAGTAATTTTAAAGGCTGAAACTGCTTATAAATTGTAGCGCACTTATCACTTCACAGTTATAACTACTAAAGTTATGTATCATTTCCTCATTAAGCAAAACAATTCTAGCTACATTAGAACTGGTACAACAACAGACCAAATACACTTAATCTCGGGAGTCAAGCTACAGAAAAAGCACTTGAGGTCTAAGTATCAATATGCAAGTACCAGACTTACCAGCTTCAGTATTTCACATAAGCCCCTTAATACATCCTAGTTTCAAATACCAGGTCTATTCTGAGCTTCAAATCTCAATGTATTTCACCCTTTCCGTACTTTCAGCCTACAGCAAAACCCCGTTTTGTAAAAAAAGCTACCAGAAGGGCATTTTACTACTAAAGTGTTAAGAGACTGTTAAACTAGTAGGCACAGCACCTAACCTCTCTAAAAGGAAGAAGAAAGGTCAAATGAATATGGGATTTTGCCACTCATGGAAAATTCACTGTAATAAACAGTCACCTAATATAGGTTATCCTTTTGATAAATCTGTGTTCTACCACCTCCTTCACAGCAAGAGGAATTTAACAGAACACTTGAACTTTTTCCCTTTCTCAACTCTACTGGACACCAGCTGTTCACTTCCTACAAGATACAGCTATACACCAAAAAGTTTCATAGACCTACAAGAAACAACCAAAACCCACTAAACTAAATATATACTTTTTTGTGTGTGTGTCTTTATTTATATCATAGGATCAGAGCGTGGTTTGGGATGGAAGAGACCTTACTAGTTCCAACCACCATATATATACAGAAGTATGCTATATAAACTTTTTAAAGTTACTTCAGGAACACTACTGTTACATGAAATTAAGAGAACACAATTACTTGAACTTTTCCAGAATGCAGAAACCCATTCTGATAGAATAAAATACTTTTTAAAATATACGAAATACTGAGACTGGGTATGCACATATTTGAAAGTTTATGCAATGAAAGGGTAACTACAACAATCTCTTATTAGTCAAGTCAAATAGGATGTGGAACAAGACCATATTTAGCACTGGACTGGACCACAGAAGATAGACAATCCCAGGAATTGTGCATCTTCAAGTTTATAAGGTACCTTTCTCCACCAAATGTTACATTTATATTAAATCACAGACTCTCATGTAGCCCCACACAAATTAACACCTTAAAATGCACTGCAATGCAGTATGGCATCATGCAGCCAAGCAAATAGCATTATCTGGCCAGCTGTTAACAGTTACTTAAGAAATAGAAGCTGCTTTTGGTACAGAAATGCCTAGAACATCTTCAAGCATGGCCTCCCACAAAGCAATGCCATCAGTTTAAAGTGTGGGCATTTGTTGCTGACCACTTTACCTCCTCTGTTCAACAAAAGCCTCAGGAAACAACTGCCCCTTCAAACGTGGCTAAATGACAATTACTGCAAACTACTTTCAAGAAACTAGTATATCTCAGTTAAACCTGGGGGGGGGGATAATTTCTTTTCCCCAGACTTTAGAACAGATGAGCCTAAATCTTCCTAGTCACTTGCCCAACAGTCTTAAAAAATGAAATTCTGTAATGTCTCTACATCAGCTTTCCTCATGTCTCACTAGGAATCTTCCTTCTTCAGAGTATGGTTCCCCAAACTGGCTATAGTTATAGTATTAAATAATGATATCCAGTAACTCAGTATTGTCCTAGAATAAAAGGCTAGCTTTGAGCCTCTCAGTTGCCAGTTTGCACTCATATACATTTTTTCCTGCGTTACTGCTCTTGCTGTAATTCTTGCACTGTGCATTTGATTTCTCTTTTGCTAACAGAGGACTTGTATCTTTAAAGTAAAACATTTCATTTTTATCTGATCTCTGGAACAATGCAGAAATAATTCCTTTTGGCATGTTCTAACATCTACTAAAGCCTTTATACACAGGTTCAACAAAAGCACTAGACTTGTTTGTATGCTAAAAATAGTAATAAAGATGTTTAAGCAAACTTGAAATACATACGTATTTTTTTATCCAGCCATGAAATGCAAATATATGTTCACCTTAGAAATGAATCACACAGCACCACAGAATATATGGACAATTTTATTTCTACATAAAAATATATGTCCTATGCTTGCATATCAAAAGCAAACATTAAATTTAAGAAAAATTCCAAACGTGATGTTTAACTCTTAAGCTGTCACAAATTAAATACATCATGCTGTTCTGCAAGTCATAAAACATAGTGCAACACTGAGGTTTTCCTGTATTATTGCTCACATCACTGTGAGATATTGTTACAGGCTTGCCCGCTTTCTGATAAAGTCTCAAATGAATCCAGCTACTACAGGCAAGTGTCACAGATGCAGTTTTTAAATTTTGCATTAGAATGAATCTGCATGTTCTTTAACTTGTTCATATTTGAACATCTGCATTACTTTTTGATTTTGTTACATGATTCCCAATTCTCCTTCGCTCTCAAAATGGCACAAAATCACCTCCTTATCCCTTTTCTACTCTGGAACAAGTAAGCATGCTGTGGAGAACTTGGGAGAGAAAAAGTGATCTTGACAAATAAACACATTTGCTATAAATCTCTTCTCTTATACATAAAGATAACAGGTTAAGACTGCTGGAATACGTGCGAGACGCAAGTATTAAGGCAACTGCTACTACCATTTGTATTTCCTATCCCTCACTCCTACATTACATTTTATTTCACTATACTTTGAAGCATGCTAAGGCAGGAGAATGTTACCACAGTTCTGCAAGTGAAATGAAAGACCGGGACCTTTCCTTCCCATTCTTTCAAGAACTGTTTAGAAGAAACAGCAGTTTAGCTAATACTACTCATTTCAGCATCAACCAAAAGGCTACTCTCCTTCTCCCAGAAAGTCAAATTATTCAAAATATTTACATTGCCAAAGCAAGCATCATTCCCAACTAGTTCCACGTTCTAAACAAAACAAGCACCACAAACTAACAAAAAAAAAAAAAACAAACACACACACAAAAAAAATACTTACTATTCCTTTCTGTTCTTTTGGAAAAGAAAAAAATGAGCAGCGTCCTTATAAACCAGATGCTTTAAAACAGAAAGAAGAACATTAATTAAAGCATATTAAAGAAACCATTTCTGAAGTCATTTAGCAAAGAGATTTAAATTTACAAACACAAATCTTCAAGTAATATTTATATAGAAAACTAAAAATTAAACTAGCTTAACATGGCACCATGGCATCAACATTGGTCTAAATAAAATCCTTTATTAAAATTTAGCTGAATACTACTACTGTAGGTAGAAATACTAAGAAAGCAGCAGCAAGTAACATCATGACTTGCCAAAATGTTCGGTGTGAGCTTTTTTAAAATCAATGTATGTGCAGCTACCTGAAAATTACTTAGTCATCACTTCTTATTTGATATATTTATGACTCGTGCTATTCAGAAAACCAAGCTTACTTGCTAAGGCCCAAAATTAAGACTCGAGAGATTTGTGAGAAGAATCCAATACCAATGAAAACCATTAGATACAGCTACTGTACAAACGCTCTCCCAAGCGGAGTTTACTCACCTGACTCTTGGTGATTTTACAGAGCGCTCAATGCACTGTTTCTGTAGTTTTTCAGCTGACTTTGCTCCAACAATGGAGCAGTTTATCTGTGCTCAAGATAAATTGATCTATGTCCATTTTACGTTTGAAAGGTTTTTCTGCAATCATCAGGACTTCATTTGTTTTAAAGTTTCAAATTGCTTATAACTATTAAGTCGACACTTTCCCGGGCAAGGTGTTTGGCCTGAGCCAAGTGGCAAATCTCGTAACTCAAGCCCTCACAAGTATCTTATCCAAAACCCTCCCAGTACCAAGCACTATATAATAAATCCAAAAGTAACAATGTTTCGTTTAAGGAGGGAAAAAAAAAAAATCTTAAAGGCCAGAAAGGTTCTCTGAATAGCAGTTAGCATAAGAAAGCTGGCAAAAGACTAAGATTTCAAATATAGCTTTGACTTGATTCATAAGATGATCTTTTGTATTTATGTAATGGCTGCCCACTTCAAAATGCTTTCAAGTATTAAGAACACAACCTGAGTTAGTCAAGTTAGACAACTGGAATGCAAGACTAACAAATCCAAGGTCAGAGAAACAAAGAAATGTAACCTTATTCCACATTCAGAGATGTGCTGTACTAACTAAAAATACAGATGACTCTGCCCACTTATACAACAGAAGATGAGTCTTCATAAAGCATCAGAAGAAATAAATGTTTTACAGGGTTTGAATTGCCTTAAAGACTATGTTACACAGGCAAAAGGGGTTTGGGGTTTTTTTCCACTGTATGTTTAGCAAAGAGTCTTTTACCTAAAGCTGTATTCTAAGCTAATAGATACATGGTAGGACTTCAGGAAATAAAAAAAAATTTCTTCTTTATTAACTCTGAGGTGAAAGTTTAATAGCAGACCATTTCAGACCAATTTTACAAAATTAAAACATATTTCACTAAAAATCAGAACATTCAACATGAAACAGAATCTAATTCAAATGAAAAACATTAAAAGCAGCATCCTTCTAACATGCTAATGTATTTCTTCAACTTTTCAGATATTTTAATATACATTTAAAATTAATGATGTTATCTATTCCTAGAACTTAACTTGCTCTACCAGCATCAGTAACTTGCTGAGACCTTGAGGGAATGACCTGAGGCAGAAATAAGTTGGTGACTGACTGCAGGCTGGAAAAGGCAGACATATTCCAATTTGACTAGGGCTGAAAAATCTCTAGAGCTATTACTGGGTGGCACTCGGCATTCAGCATGGTGTCACCTCTTGACCGATAAGATAGACAAGCTGGCAGTCGCTTGCATTCATATCTGCCAAAAAAAGCTGAAGGGGAATAGTTGGAGAAAAATCAGATAAACAGCCACAAGTCATAGGAGAACAACAGTCTAATTCAAAATATTAGTAAACCGATATCTAATTCAGTATTTTATAGAAGCTCACCTTAAAAAAAAAAAAAACATAACCAACAAGAATCGGAGGACAAAGAGAATAAAAACCCAATGTGAAAATTCACACCGCAGTGCTAGAAGCCATCACTTTCAGTAATAAGAGTTTTAATTTCTACACTAATTCTAACACACCTAAGTGAAGAGAGGCTGGTAATACTCCTCTTCTTCTCCGTTAGCATGAGCAATCATCGCACACTGACAATAAAGACTTTCAAATCCTTGTGTCTTTAAGGATTAAATCAATTCATATTGCTGCCAAATATTAATTTGAGCTTTAATTTCTATATTAATCCTCTCCAGTCAAGATATTGGTACCCATGTCTCTTCTCCACAGGATTCCATAACAGTAGCATATCAGTACATTATGCATAACACAGTATGGCATACAAAAAACATCCTCAAGTTTGTTTTTTTTGCATGTTATGTTATGTGGATCCATGGTAATCAAGCTTGCAAAGCCTTAAATATTTACATTTGAATTTGCCTTTAATGTCTAAAACTAGGGCACTGACAAGTCATGTTTTCATATAAAGATGCCGTACAAATACAGACAGTATTTATTATGTTTATTTCAGCAAATTAGTAAATGCACTGCACTCCCCATTGGTAGGAAAGATGCTCAGTAGGATGATAATCCTCCTCCTTCATGGCCTGAGGGAAGGGGAGGCATGGAAGCAGCTATTTAGTGAGGTGGGAGCCCATCTTGCTATTTTTAGAAAGGTTGTTCTGTTAAACAAAACCCGCTGCTTGTGAGGATGAGCAGCAAATCAGCTCAATGGAACAAGAAACATAGACAATACTTCCTCCTATTCCTATCCAATGATGTTAGGCTATTGTCTAGTTGAAGAAAACAGTCAATTTTCCATAGAAACAACAAAACTAGTCCTTAGCATATTTGGGACAACAAACTTCCAAGTCACTTCTGTGTTAACAGTCACCTAATATGTAAAAGTAAGAATCTACAGTCATTCTCATATTTTTTCCCCAATTTTATATGCTGCATTTTACATACAGGTGACACACCTGAGGTCACTTTCATATAGTAGTGTCACTTTTCCAAATAACAGTCGAAATAAAACCCAAGATAATTTTCTTCTGCTTATATTATTTCACCTTGCAGCTGTTCAGATACAGGTCTCTCTCTAGTCATAGTATCATTTGGATAAAACAAGTAATTTTAGATGCTACCATCTTCTGATGATAAAACTTTCATTGTACACTAAACCCAGACCCACAAGAGATTTCCTTCAAAGAAAGTGCTTAAGTACTTGGCTTTATATTGTAAGAAAAAAATCAGCAAGTTATGACAATGCAAGGATTGTCAAAAGCAAACCCAAACCCCTGCTGAGATGCACTTTCCATCTCCTTCTATCAAAGAGACAGTAGACAGGAAAAATAATAAAAAAAAAAGGTATATTTACTTACATCAGTGGAAATGCAAAAAATGGAAGTGTCATAATCAACCTTGCTGTCCATTCATCAGGAAGACACCACAAATATACAATTAAGCAGGTGATAAGGTAAATAAGTGAGGAGTAGAGAAGCAGCCTTCCGACCCATAGTTTTTGTAGCCTCTGATTTTTTTCTCTAAATTCTTCTAATGTCTGTATTTCCTGTAAATAAATAGGGTTCAACCTTATCAGTGAAATCAGTAGGTCATTTTACTGAGCTGCCTTTAACTGTTTGCTCCAATTAGCCATATCAATTTGATATTTGATTAGGAAACTCGAGGATCTTTTCAATAAATGACAATATTTGCCCAAATATAACTTTCAGGGCCTAAGTATTATGGTTATGATATGGGCTGCTCGCACTGTATTAGCAGTAACACATCACTACTGGAAAGAAACATAGGAAAAAGTGATGATTTGTAATTTGTAATGCATTAGCATATTTGGGACAAGTTTGCCATTCATAAGATATTAGCATTTTCCCAAATGTAATCTTTATGTTCACATAAATCGCTACTAACCATACTTTACGTGCTACAACTTTCATCAGGTACCTGTGGAATTTCAAACACTTCTAATACTTTTCTACTAATATGGGAAATTGCTGAAATCTCTGTCATTTCACACTGTTTTCATTTCAGTATTTTTCCTCACATTGAAAGTAAAATCCTGAACATCTGAATGATGCTTTTGGCATATTAATAGGTGAATAAGCAATGCTCTGTTATGTTACCATTTTGACCACATTTCAAGTGACAACAGGAGAACTCACACTTTCATTAAAAGGAAAACAACAAAAAATACCAACAGCATTTTTCAAAACAGTTAATTTCCCCACAGAGCACAGGTATCTGTCACAAACCCTGGCTAAAAATCACAACTGATTACTGAACCATCTATTCCGTTATTCTGCCTCTGACCTTACGGCTACCACTACAGTTACAACACTAACACTTAAAACCATACACCAAAGCTTTTCTAATGAGCCTGATGAATGGAACTCTCAGTTAGTGATATTTACCATTACATGGGAGTTTAACCATTACTTATAATTAAATTGTCTAATCAAGACAACTTCACATTTATTCCCATTTCAGGCTCTCTAAATACTTAAACTGTAGTTTCTCACTGTCTGTTATACAGTATAGTGTTTTTAAAATGAGTAATAGTAAGGGGAAAAAAGGTAGCAGCCCATCTGATACTCAGAATCTCTAGTATATTCAATTAGAATTATCATCAAAATAATGTATAAATTCCACTACAGCACTTCACCTAGTGTGAAATAAGTACACAACCAGCAAAAACAATGTGTATTTCTAAGCAAAAACCAAACAAAACACCAAAAAGCAAATACATACCTTATCAATTTTTTCTAATACTTCTACAGTGGAAGGCTTTGCCTGCTTACAAGGGAAAGAACAAAGATGTTAATCTCACTAAAAAAGGTCACTATTTTGAGGATTATTGTATATTAACAGTTTCCTAACCAAAAGACATACTCACAGTAGATTAATCCATTATCTATATTATATAAAGGTAAGTAGTTTTCCTACTTTAATAGTGACAAATAGAAGGAACTGCAATGAATAACTATTTTACAGTTGGTGTAACTATTAACTGAAGGCTCCTCTCATACACCGCAAAAAATTAAAATCTATAAAGCATGTACAGCAACAGTGGATGTGTGGGTGGGAAGTAAAACAAGGAGAGAATTGATGACTGGAAGGCATAGGCAAAGAAAGAGAATATATACAGAAAGATCTAATCTGAGGACTTAAGCTTTCCATTACTACTCCTTCCACACACAAACGCATGCTCTAAATAAATTATAAGCAACTGCAAATAAGCCTCATCATCTCCAGTAAAATTCCTCCTAGTAGTAACTGTGAATTCGCCTTCCAGAAATCCTTCATTATTTCTGAGAAGTATAAAGTCACTGTCTTCCCCAAGTCTTCGAGCCACATATTCAAAAACTATAGCCCACACTGCATCACGATGAAGCAAGTTTCTTCCTACTACACAAAACTGACATTGCACCTAAACTTTTCCCTTTAAAGAAGTTTTGTAATATAAATAAGCTCTGAAATCAACTGATAATAACCAAAGGCAAGCCTAGACTCAAACAACTCACAGCTGCCAAGAGTAGTCAAAAACCTCATCCCTGTTCCTCAAACTCAGTACACCATTCAATAATAAATAAAAAGACTTCTATAGGTACAAGAGGCTACCAAAATATTTGTTAAAACAGACACGGAAAGGTATTTTGCACATATCCATTTGGACCTAAATCACCCAGCAATCTTTCAGGTCACAGATGCTGTTTATCAATCCAAATGAAGCACCACAAAACTGTTTAGATTTACAGAAAGAGTTAACACTCTATTTTTATACATTAACCAAAGCAGTGACAGGCCTGGTCCTGCAAAAGAAATAGAGGACAGCTACACAGTTTCACAGTTAAGGATCTCTGAAGAGAATATTTGTGGTCACTGTGTCTTGCTACTGGACTTTTATGTGACACATTAGTGGGAAAAGTTTAGCACTAACAATTAACCATCATTAACAGCCAACCACTAGGAATTAAGAAGCATGTCCTGCATACTCCCACCTTTTAGACTAAAGATTATTATATCGTTACATGATTTTACTTACCCTCCATCTTGAAATTAGTCCACCCATCTTCTATTGTGGACAAATGTTGGCAGAGCTATCAATCTTCTACAAGAATTCACAGCTAGAAGTGAAGCATTAAGCACTTAGGAGCAATCTAACAGCATCGTTCAAGATTCACTAATTTATTCCAATAAGTAAAGAAATCAAAATATCACATAAAGCCATTGCCTAATTATCTACTTAATGTTATTTTTAAATCCAGTCTTCTTTTTCATAGGTCATCTTATAAGTCAGTTGATTAGCCCTGACATGGCCAAACTTATCTTTAGAAATATTTAACCAGAGGGGAGTCCTCAAAAATATGTGCACAAAATAACTGATAAAAAAGCCACCTAAATTCTCCAGCAGAAAAAAAAAATTAAAAACTTATTATTAAGCAGGATTATTTAAGAAACTGATTACCAATTACTTTCTCTGCTCTTTTTCAGCTGTCACTACACGCATCCAGCACTAATATCTTCTTATTTGTGAGAAAGTTCACGTCCAATAAATCTACTTCCTTTTCATACACTCAACAAGAACATATTGGATAGCACTATTGTTTTCCCTTTGTACAATCAAAAGGATTTCATTTGCTGTAGGAAATCACTACACTAACAGGTCTTCCCTGCACACAACACACAGTGCAGTCACAGGCACATCAAATGGCCTTAAAGCAATTCCAAAGGTACAAAAGTAGCTCACCTCACCCTGCACAAACCTGGAACCCAAGAACAGAACCAATTTGATGAAATAAGTCTAGGTTCCCAAAACAAAAACACAGTAAATTTCCATCAGCAGGTAGTTGTAACCTATTGACTTTGAACCATTAGGATGCAGAATTTCTCCCGTCTCTTAATTTATAAGTTTTTACCCAGTGAATAAAAAAAAAAAAACCAACTTAGGTTCATCACAATCCCAATGGTAAACTAATGCTCAATCCCAGCTAGGGCCCAAACCTTTTTAACCTTGGAATGGAACAATAAGACTTATTAAAAGAAAGAACTGATCCAGTTAAGCAGAAATAAAAAATATTTTGTTTATTAAGTTATATCGGCTAAAAAAAAATCAAAATATAAAGAAACCTAATCTCAATCCAAATTTGTTTCCACATTGAGGCTGTCAGAACAAATTAATACAATATAGGATACACATTGCTCACTAGCACAAATGCTACTGTAGTACGGTAATCTCTTCACATTTTGAGAAAACCAAGGATTTCAGAATCCATAACTGTAGGCCTTATGATTTCAAAAAAACAATCCTCAAAAATAAGAAAATCCACATTTGAAATGCTGCCAAAATGAAGCTAGAACAGATGGACAGATTAGCTCTGCTGCTGCCAAATTCCTAGCACAAAGGGGTGAGCTACAGAAAAAGCACAATTACCCCTTGGACGCTCGAGTAAATTCTCAAAATAATCATTACTACACCAAGTCACTCCAGCAAAACAGCAGCAATATTTTTATTTTTCAAACACAATCTAACAATGAGAATTTTATACAATTGTCACTTTGCGGTTACAGGTGAGTTTTTGCATGACAGGTATTGCAGTAGATCTGAGCAGACGCTTTCTTCACAAATATTTCTACAGACCAATAGCATCTTTATTGTGAAATAATATGAAAGCTACATCAAATAGTCAAGAATTTTGTAAACTTAACACACGGTTCTCAAATCTAGTTTGCTTTCCCAACATCACCACTGCTGTTAGGAGCAACAGCAGCTCTCAGATGTGAGCATGCAGAGACATGGAGATGCTCCGGTGGCCTTTTTGTGTGCCATTTTCCTTCAGGCCATAGTTTGAGAACCTCTGTAGTAGAAGTGTTAGAGGATCTCTTGGGCCCAAGTTATCCATGAGCCATTGGTGGCACCAGCCTTTGTCAGTAACACACTGCTATCCCTATATGTGCTTTTTAAACTACTTGGCAAATACCTGGAAGAGAAACAGGTTCTACAGGTGTCACTATGCACACAATTTTTACACAAACTATGATGCTGACAGGCTTTACAGATGCTGCTCTGCAAGTCAGTAATACCACCAAAGCCCTTCCCCAAAGAGGTGTTAAGGGATTAGGGCCACTAGATTCACATTTACAATTTTGTCACCGAAACCTTAGTTAGGAAATAGAGAGTTTCCTATGATATCTCAGGAGTGACTCAGATATTTTCCTTCCCTCCTTTCTTTAATGACATGACAACAAATTGTCAACTGTTGCAAACTCTCCATGTTCCTCCTCACCTGCTACACCACATACCTACCACTAATTTCCCACTGTTCATATAAGAGTCCTCTTTCCATAAGTCTCCTTCCTCCCCATGTGTTAACCACCAAATTACTGCACAGAACTTCTTCCTGAAGGCTGCATTTCTTCAGCACAGAGCTGTCCTTTACACTCACTGGGCACTGACACAATTAGACTTGCTTCCACAAAGGTTATCACTGATATAATACACAAGTAAGATAGCTGCAACATTTCTTAGCCACAGGCTTAAAATAAACAACAGAAATGTTAAAAAAAGAAACCACTCACACTTAATGTAGAAGCTTAAGAAAACACTATTATCAATTTTATTGCCCAACTCCCAAAAAAATATTAACTTCCTGATAGCATTTCCTCTATCCCAAAAATAAGAAATTCAGTTAGTAAAAAGTAAAGTGCCACAGTAAGAGTACCAGAGCAGAAAACATCTCTTTTAGAAGTGGAATGAATCATGTACAA
Organism: Ceryle rudis; assembly: GCA_033439905.1. Lineage (NCBI taxonomy): Eukaryota > Metazoa > Chordata > Aves > Coraciiformes > Cerylidae > Ceryle > Ceryle rudis. The sequence goes on along the minus strand of JAAGNO010002616.1, from coordinate 7,846 downwards.
CTACAGAAGTCATCCATCACCTATTCACCCAGAAGACAAGAATAGTTCGATGATCTCATTACACTTTTATCAAGTCAGTCTCATACTTCAAGCTTGTTGCTGAGGTTTTAAGATAAAAAGCTCTCAAAAAATATCAAGTCTCCAAACTAAATTTTAATAACTGACGTGCTGAAACTCAAGGCTGAATAACATCAAGACAAGTTACATTAAAACAAAGAGGGAAGTTGGAAACTTGAAATCAAGGCCTTGCATACAGACATATAGACCTTTCCCCTGAAGGAAGAACACTCTTTAAATGATTTTTTTTTTTTTTGTAAACTCAAGTGACTTCATTTTATGTAAAGATCGTCAGATATTTACCATTACAAAGAACACAAGTTCTACCTTTCAAATTGAATCTCCAGTTCTGCTCACAAAGTTCCCAACCAAAATTCATACTCTCCCACAATATACTGACCTCAAAAACTTCCACAGTGATTTTTTTTTTTTTTCCCCAACTTTAAGAGCCGTGGACGAGGAAACAAACAAAACACAACAAGAAGCATCGCCCACCACCTACTGCTAGCCTGTCCTAGCACCTCTCAGTTAAGATACTGAATTCTCTTCAAGTTAAACTTCATTTCCATCTGGTTTTGGAATTATCCTATGCAGACAGTTTGCTTTGCAAAGCCTTAATTAGGAAAGCAAATTAGCTCCCACACAGAGACTCCAAAGTGGTGGAGCAAGAAGTGGGTGGGTCAGGCGCTTTTTTCGAAGCCCAGTCTTCTTTTGAAGCCTGGGAGAGGGGCCACCGAAGGCCCGGGGAGCCAGCCCAAGGGGCAGCGGGAAAATGGACGGAGACAGAGGTCAGCTTCGGCTCCCGGCGTCTGCCTTTTCAGCCAGCCGCCCCGTCAGCCGGGAAAACCCCACCGCTCCACCACCTTCCTGCTCCCGGGCGGGCGGGGAAAACGCCCGCTGTCCCCTCCCCGCGCCCTGTGGCTTCCTCTTCCGAGGCTGCGCCCCAGCCCGCCGCCCCGCTCCCCAGCGGCCGCCCCGCTGCCGGGGCGAGGCGGGAGAGGGCGGGCAGCGCCCCTCTCCACTTCGTCCCCCAGAGACGCGGGGCACGAGCCCGGTCGCAAGCAATACCGGGCACCACTCTTCCACCGTCCCGCCCACGGCAGAGCCAGTCCCTACCGCAGAATCCGCCGGGCTGGGCCGCTCCTCCCCCGTCAAACGTACCTGCCGCGGACCGGGCCGCACATCCCGCCACCGCCCGCCGAAAGAAGGGCGCGGTCACCGGCGCGGCGCTCCCATCAGGCCCTGCGTGGCTCCGGCAACCAATCAGCACCTCGCTGCCGCGGGGTGCGCTGGAACGGGGGGCTGGGCCGTTGTCGGATGCGGCGGTGGGGCGCGGGCTGGACTGGGCCCAGGCCCAGCCGGCAGTGCCCAGCGCCCAGGCGGTGTCACGGGAGCCGCGCAGTGCAGAGCCAAGCCGAAGCGCTCACTCTTCGCGGCCCGTCCTCCTGCGCTTTTCTCTGATCGTTATTTGCAGAAAAAGAGTTTTGACAATAAATCCCGGCGCACGAGGGTCACGCTGCCGTGCGAATGTGTGCAGCAGCCGTCTGACTCCCTCGCTCTCAGCCTCTACCAGGGGAGCAGGGGCTGCCCCGCCGGGTGCATTCGCTCGGCAGCAGGCGGCGGGGCCGGCCCGGGGTCTCGGGGGAAGGCTGCTCCGACAGCCCTGCTCTCCGGCAGCTTCAGCCGCGGAACGAGCTGGGAGAGAAGCAGCACCCCGTGCTTCTTTAATTTCCACTGCTGTAATAACTAGCAGCGTCTTCACTCTGCTTCAGTTCTGCGCTTTCCCAGTTCGCTTACGTGGTGTCCTTCCTTGGGGGACACCCATCGCCCCTTGTGACGTGCTGAGAGGAGCAGAGAGCGCTGGCTCTGCGCTCACGAGGTCTGCAGTACTCTGCTCAGAAGTTTACAGCTGCAAAAGTGGGGGCCTCTGCACAGTTGTGGAAGAAAATCCTTCGTAGGGCTTCCAAGTGCCCTGAAATAGCAATTCCTTTGCAGAAGCTGTACACCTTCAGCTCACCCTGCCATGCTGAATTTGGATGTTACAATGCATCATAACACAGCCTATAAACATTGGGGTTTTTCCAGTCATGGTTGGTTGAACCTGGCCAGTGGGTCAAGACCCATACAGTTGCTCACGCCCCCTCAGCAGGATGGAAGAGAGAAAAGAAAGCTCATGGGTTGGATTAAAAGAGAGTTTAGTAAGTGAAGGGAAGAAAAAAGGGATGAAAGGGAAAAAACTTACCACCTCACACAAGGAGACCAATGCCAAACCACTCTTCAAACAATTGCCTAACCTGGAAGAAAAGAAAAGAAAACAATGTCAAAAACACTCACCTTCTTATCCTGCTATCCCAGTTCTACTTCTGAGCATGATGTTATATGCTATGGAATATCCCTTTTGGGCAATTTGGATCTCCTGTCCTGGCTTTTTCTGCCCCCAACTTCTTGCCCACCTCTAGCCTACTCACTAGGGGAGCAGAGTGTGAAAAAGAGAAAGCCTTGACACAGTGCAAGTACTGTTCAACAATGGCCAAAACACTGCTGTGTTGTCAGTTCTGTTTTAGCCACAGAATCCATTTGCTATCTTTATAGCAAATCTTGCTGTGAAGAAAATCAACTCTATCCCAGCTAGACTCAGTACATCAATATTAAAAAGAATTAAAATCAAGCAGAATAGTGAAGGCTTTTAGGCCAAGGGACAACAAACAAAATATCCCACCACCTTTCCAGGTAGCACAATCAGCTTCAAGCTTTAAGTAGGATTGCTGCTGAGTCTAGTCATCTTCCAGGCTTTCATTCTGTCATGGGCTGAGGCAGGGCTAGTCACTAAAGGAATAGCAGATGCTTTCTATTAACCCCTCCCCTTCCTAGAAGAGGAAGGGAAGCTTTAGTGAAAGAGTAACCATAAAAATAAAATATAATAATTTTAATAAGAAAATAATAAAATCTATACAAATATATACAAAACCAGTATCTTACTCCCCTGAGGACGATCGACTACCACTGATGCTGCAGGGCAGGCACTGGGGAAGTCTCAAACTGGACTCAGTGGCAGACAGGAACTGGATTCAGGAACACATGGGTTGGGATCAAAGGCAGAACAGATAGAGTCCTCCTCAGATGCTGGCCATTGAAGAAGATGCTTGACCCTTGAGATCCATCAGCTTTATACTGAGTATGACATTTATGGAATGGAGTCACCTGTCCCGTCCACTCCTCCTTGCAAGTGTGACCTTTTTGCTTACATATGACTCTTTCACTGATGGCACTCCAACATCGTACACAAGATTTAGCAGTGACCTTGGTTTCTATAGGAACAAGTATAATCAAGAGCCTTTCTGCATACCAATCCTTGGTAGTAACTATAAACATCGAGCATTATCACTTCTGAAAGCAGACACTGTATGCAAAAATATGCCATTAACTTCAGAAAGTGCAGACACTTAGAAGAGACTGAGCTGAAAAGTAAAATCACTGAACAGAGAATCGGCTTTGGTTTAGCTCAGACGAGGACAATTCTTAGTTTTGACACTGAGAAATTAATCCTTTTAGCTTCTGACAGTGTCCAGAGTGAATCTTGCTGCTCTACAGTATTAGCTAGTTACGTTATCAGCTAAATAACAACTTTAGCTGCAAATTATGGTCTAAAATGGTCTTCAAATAAGTTCATTCAAAGCAAAATAATGGCAATCAATGCAGAGCCACTGACTATACTAAAAATGCTCTGCTATCAATTACAGAGGTCATCTACATCTACAGCTTTATTTTCCTCACTGAGATCTAGACTGTTCCTTCCTTTCCAAGTGGAAAAATACTCAGTAACTGAGCCTTTCCTTCTCTTCAGCTTGCACTCAAGTCACACCTGCTTAAATCCTTGTAGCAATGACTATCCCTCTGCTGAGAGGATGTCTTCCTTTTTGCTTTTTGACGAAATACTGTTATAGTGCACTCCTGGTTTTGATACTGCAAAGTGGTGTGTTGCTGGAGAGAAGCTGATTTAAAGCTTCATCTTTAAGCTAACATATTTAAGCATACTAACATATTTTTGCCATGGTCAAGTAAACCCAAATAATGACTAGAACATATTTAAGGTTGGGGTTTTTTTTAAATGCTACAGCAAATACTCACATCTCTAAGAAGCTTTTTCCCTTTCTGCCAGTACTGTCATAAATATTTTCAAGCTACCACAAAATCCAGTCCCGAACCAGAATTGTGAGGGAGATCTCAGACTCCTTTCCTTGGGCCCTGTTGCAAAACAGTTCTTTATGCAGGTCATCTCCGTGAAGTTGTCATCACTGCTATCAAAATATGAATCTATCTAACTGGTAGTTTTAAAGAAGTATTGTTAGCTAACATTATTGAGCTTAACATGCATATAAGTCTCTCAGCTATGTGGTGTTATATGATGGCATGCAGCTACCTGTTTGCCTCAGAGCCAAGATTACCTAAAAGAAGAAAATATGCCCATGTAGCTGGTGAGGATAATAAAGCTGAGTATAAACCATAATTTCAAATCAGTCAGCTAAAAATTTTCATTAATCTGGTTCAAACCTGCCCCCTACAGAGTACTTAAAACTCTAAATAAATTATTTTCAAAATCCAGGGTTGGAGTTTAACCTGATTCTGAGTAAGCTCTCTAACAGCAGAGTAAGTCTTCAGAATTTGCCCCAGTGCCATAGATAACATTTAGTACTTTTGGTCCCTCTCTATGCAGAACATTGAACAATCAATAATAAATTATTTTAAAATCTTTTGGTCTCACACATGAAGACTGTTTTGCCTTCAAGAAGAGTTTTCCCATGGTAACCTTCATAAGACTCATATATGTTAGCAATGTATAGAATCATACAGTCATAGAATCGTATAGCTTGGAAAAAACCTTTAAGATCATCAAGTCCAACTGTTAATCCAGCCCTGCCAAATCCACCAATAAACCATGTCCCCAGGCACCACGTCTAAACATCTTTTAAATATCTCCAGGAATGGTGTCTCTACCATTTCCCTGATCAGCGTATTCCAGAGCTGTACAACCCTTTCAGTGAAGATATTTTTCCTAATATCCAACCTAAACCTCCCAAGGTGCAAATAGAGGCCATTTCCTCTCATCCTATTGCTTGTTACTTGGGAGAAGAAACCTCTTTTCAGGTAGTTGTAGAGAGCAATTTGTTGTAGAGTCATCTCCCCTGAGCCTCTTTTTCTCCAGGTTAAACAACCCCAGTTCCCTCAGCTGCTTTTCTTAACACTTGTTCTCTAGACCCTTCACCAGCTTCCTTGCACTTCTTCGGACTTGCTCCAGCACCTCGATGTCTTTCTTGTAGCAATGGGCCAAAAGCTGAACCCAATATTCAAGGTGTGGCGTCACCAGTGCTGAGGACAGTGGACAATCACTTCACTACTCCCGTTGGCCACACTATTTTTGATACAACCCAGGATGCTGTTGGCCTTCTTGGCCACCTGGGCACACTGACGGCTTATATTTAGCCAGTTGTTGATCAGTACCCCTGGTCTTCTTCTGCCAGGCAGCTTTCCAGCCATTCTTCCCCAAGCTTGTAGTGTTGCATGGGGTCGTTGTGACCCAAGTGCAGGACCTGGCATTTGGCCTTGCTCACACTGTTGTCCTCAGACCATTGATTCAGCCTGTCCAGATCCCTCTGTAGAGCTTCCCTATCTTCAAGCACATCAGCACATCTGCCCAAATTGGTATTGTCTGCAAAATTCCTGAGGATGCCCTTGATCTCCTGATCCAGATCACTGATACAGATATTAAACAAAACCAGCCCAAATACCGAGCCCTGGGGAACAGCACTTGTGACTGGCCACCAACTGGGTTTAACTCTGTTCACTACCACTCTTTGGGCTTGGCCATCCATCCAGTTTTTAACCAGCAAAGAGTATAGCCATCCAAGGCATGAGCAGCCAAGTACACCCATTTATTTTTCTAAATAAATATATGGGTCTATACATCCTTAGGATAATGCTACCTGATTAAGAGTAGCTTAAGTGTTGCTAATTTGTGTTTACTTGAGCTTTTTTATTTTAGACATCCAAAGCATGTTCTTTATTCTCTTAAAGCAGACCCTTGTGAACTTCTCTGGCTAGTGAGGCCATGTAGTTTAACTTATTTAGATGCTGTGAAAATTTAGATGCTGAACCAGAACCATTGTTTATGTTGCGAATGGGGGAGTGATTGCAGAAAATGAAGGTACTTAGATAACTTTAAGATCACAAACTCCCCTACCCATACCACTATTGACTACGGTCTGCATGTGCTGCCATCTCACCATTTTTTTCACCACAGTGTTAACTGATGCAGTTTGGGAATTAGGTGCTGCTGTATGCTGCATTGCTCAGACCACAACTCAGGTACTGTGCCCCAGTTACTCTGTTTCAGTTAGCCATTCTGTGCTCATTGCTGTGCACCACAGGAGATTCCTCAAGAGCACAGCTTCACTTCAGGCCACTTCCTTATGCCCTGTGGGCACCTCAGTGATTAAAGCAAACCCGAGCTGTTAGGGATGCAGTCCAGGCGCTCCTTGCTACAGTTCTGCTCTCCAGCTGCAAAGCTACTCTACCACCGCCAGTGGAATGGAGTTGATGTCAGCATTTAGGCTGTTGCAGCATCCTTACATTGCATCCTCCACTGAACATACCGCAGCCAGTGGTGTTAGCGTAAGCCAAAACTGAATTGAGCAAACGATGGATCATGTATCTCAAGGCCTGGACTCTGCTTCCTCTTCATCTTGAGCAGAATGAGTGCATGCTGGCATTTCATAAATGACAAATGCAGAGTAATTAACACAAACACACATTTGTGAATGTCCTGTGTAATACTGCTTTGGTCAAAAAAAAAAGTTTATGATGTATGTGATAAAGTACTATAGGAACATTTTCTTTTTTACCAATGCAGGAAAATACATATGTAATTAATAATTTCCTTGTGTGGGCATACCTATAGTAAATGTTACATAAAACCTGCATTTTACTCTTAACTGACATGACTGATCATAGTAACTCTAGACTATTTTCTTGTCTTGTTCTGTTGCAAGTTTCAGTTAGGACTGGAGCTGGGAAAAGAGCAAGAGAAAATTTTTCAGGTTACAAGGGACTGGTAGAGCCCTCATAGAGCAAACTAGTGAGCTAGAAAGAGTTGAGGCCAGAAGTCATGAAGCAGATATAAATTGGAAGGTGTAAGAAAGGCTTACAATTAAACAAATAGACTGTATTTAATTTGCAATATGTGAATAATTTCAGAGCATACAAAAAAGGTGGCACTCCCAAGATGAGGTGACTTCAGTGACAAATTTTGGCAAGGTGTGCTTTAAAAATTTGCTCTGCAATAACGGCACCATAGAAGATTTTACAGCTTTTATTTATTTTTCTATATGTAATAGTATATGCTTCTTTTGATGTTCTGATCCAACAGTAATATTTGGAGCGTCAGATGTCCGTATTCTTACACTTGCCTCTAATTCCCTGAGCTTTTCAGTATTTTATCATGTAGGGCACTTAAATGCCCCAGCACTTTCAAGAAGTCCTTTCCATCTGACTCTTCCTGATAAATTATTACCTCAAAAAAAATATATAATCCATCAGGTCAAAAGATATCATGTCAAGTGAGTGTCTCATACAAAAATCTTCTAATAGTTGCATACAATTATCAGAAAAAGCCAAGATCAACTTTTCCATTCCACAAAGTATTCTTGTTGTGATTAAGACCTTTGATTTTCATTAATAAATAATATTATTTTTCTTAATAATATTATTACTGTTACTTACTATTGCCATTGCT